>JANHFM010005814.1:0-21629 GCA_032468115.1 Grayia smithii | reverse complement strand
AAGAAAGAAAGAAAGAAAGAAAGAAAGAAAGAAAGAAAGAAAGAAAGAAAGAAAGAAAGAAAGAAAGAAAGAAAAATGAGTTTGGGAAATCAGTAATGTCCATCCTGTTATTTTAGTTGAGTCAAATTAAAAGAGAGAGAGAGCCTTTCAAGATAAATGCAGAGCTACCCATGAATGACTGAGCTAATAAAAGACTATAACAGCCTAAACTTTGCAGAGTGGGGAGTATGGCTTTAGAAAACTTTGAATGGTTTGTTTTCATATAAGCTATAGATCTGGTCTTGAGAAGAGAGTAATGAACAATTATGAAGAATATTTGTGGCTCCGGGTTGGGATTTGGGTTGTTAGGGTTCACTGCTCTTTTTTTTCTTTCTTGAAAATGTTTCATGGCCAAACAAGGCAACATCATCAGTGCTGCATCTAGCAAATCAAGATGTAGATAAGAAAGAGCCAAGACAATAGCCAGGAACAATCTAAAATGAAATAATCCAGCACAGTAGATCAGTCAGAAACAAGCTTACAAACTATAACAATCCTGTGAAAGACATAGGACAATCTACCATGCATAAAAAGCCAACAAATATAACTTCCTTGCATCAAAACATTGGCAATGTTACCTTCTTTGATAATAAAACATTTGCAGAAAGAAACCCAAGCTTCATGGATACCAAGATCTGAAGAGAGCAGTGAACCGTAAGCTGGGAGAAACAGCAATTCAGTCCTGCCCAAATAGAAAGCGCAGAAAGAAATTCATAATAATTCACCTTGATTTTGTTTGGGTATAGGTCGTTGTTGATTTATGACCATAATGGAATCTGCCTATTACAATCATAAGTTTTGATTGTCTTAAAGTGGGTTAACCATGCGACTGATCTGATTTTACAAACTTTTTTGTGGTGATTGTAAAATGAACCTGCAATTATAAGGCAAATTTTTCACTATGGTCAGAAAATGCTGGTTTTTAGCAAAAAGTCATAAAATGCATTCACATGATCATGGGATGCTGGAAACGGCTTTAAATGTATGGAGGTGGACAGCTATTGAAACTTTGGAATCAGGTCGTAAGTACCCCTAACAAGGTCCCTTGTACTTTTAAATTATGACTAAGCAATTGCCATAAGTCAAAGGCTACCTGTAAGATGGGGCAAAGAGACTCTGTGACAAGCTTTCAAGACTCTGTTTCGGTAACAGTAAAGAAAACAGTAAACAGCCTAGATCCTGCTGCTTTTGTTTCTTGACTTGCTCTACTCAAAGGACTCACCAATGTAACAGTTCCTTGGGCAAAATAGAAATAACTTTGGAAAGAGTATGAAAACCTTTATGGTTTACCTGTGGAACCCCACTAATTAGCAGTTAATTGCTTGATAGCTGACTGGCAGGATTTGAAATATAGTTAGACATGTGTATAGTTAGCCATTTGAAAAAAATATATACACCATCCAGAAGCCAAATCTGGCCAACAGCTGAACTGTCTTTTAGGTGGGCTTGCAAGTGAGTTGATGTATCAGAAGCTCATTTGCTTAGGAACTGCACAACTGCCTAGTAAAGTAGGAGGATCTTCCTTGTGGTGCTCTTTACCTATGGATCAGCTGTACAGGAGACTTGTTTGTGCAAGAGTTTACTGTAGTGTTTTTCAAACTAGAAACTTTAAGATATGGAAATTTCAACTCCCAAATTGCTGGTTGTGGAATTCCGGGAATTGAAATCCCCTTATCTTAAGTGTCTTCTGAGCCAGTTTAGTAACTAATCATGGGAGCTACCAGATAAATCCATATTTTTCCTCCATAATCTCTATTCTCCTTGCATTTGGATGGTGATTTAAATCTTTTCCTGTTTTAGAGACAGTTTCCCTTCCCCATTTCCACAGATCATCTGCTTTGTGGACTTGTTTTAATGACCTTTTCCTTCAAGATTCAGACAAAGTAAAACATTTTAGCATCCTTAACTAGAATTAATCATCCTACAATATGTGGTCACATGATCAAACTTTGGGAGCTTGGCAATCGGCATGTATTCATGTTGATTGCAGGTTCTGAGTCATGTGACTGCCATTTGCTATCTTAACAGCCACATTCTGACAAAATCAATGGAGGAGGCTGGCTTCACTTAATGACCAGGTGAGTCACTTAATAGTTGAAGTGATTCACTTAATGATCATGGCAAATCAGGTGTGATTCCTTTAATAACCACTTTGCTTAGCAGTGGAAATTCTGGTCCCAAGTCAAGGAATATTTAAACATGCATCTGTTTCAGTGGTGGGTTGTTCCCAATTCGCCCTGGTTCAGGTGAACCGGTAGTGGCGGTGGCGGGAGGCTCCGCCCACCTGCCCAAACATCATCAAAAATGCTCTGCGCATGCACAGAAGCGCCACGCACTTGCAAAGCAAGTGTCCATGCCTGCGCACTACCATAGTGAACTGGTGGCACCGGAATTTTAAACCCACTACTGATCTGTTTCCTACCTTTTCTCCAACTCGGTAAAAATATTGTTATTCAGGCTAGAAACTGCAGTTAATTTAATGATGGTTTAGCTGATCAAACAGGATAATAAATCAGGTCTTAAAACTGGTGGTTCAGAGAACCCATAGTAAAAAAAATAAGTAAACACTCAAGTGATTAATTGCCAATGATTGCTTAACTGGAGGAAAAGAAAGGTAGAGAAGAAAACATGTCCATACCTAATATTAGTGCTATCTAACAATATAACTAATATATTAGTTATATAAATAATGTGCAATAATTAATTATTTACCTAATTATTACTAGGCATGTCATTAGGTGTTCCGATTCAAAGCTAACTGTAATGGCAAATTGTGATGTAATACTGCATACAGCTGCTTGTTTAATTAAGATAGGTAGTTTTGTTCTGAAATCACTTGAAGGGTGATTAAATGGCCATGTTTGATACAAAGAGCCAATGTGTTTATCGTATGACTAAGCTTTTGATTAACATAACATAACATAGCATAGCATAGCATAGCATAGCATAGCATAGCATAGCATAGCATAGCATAACATAACTAATATAATAAATATAATATAATATAATATAATATAATATAATATAATATAATATAATATAATATAATATAATATAATATAATATAATATAGCCACGGTGGTGCAGTAGTTAGAGTCCAGTACTGCAGGCTACTTCTGTTGATCAACGGCTGCCAGACGTTTGACAGATCGAATCTCACCAGGTTTAAGATTGACTCAGCTTTCCCTCCTTCCGAGGTCAGTAAAATGAAGACCCAGATTGTTGGGGGCAATATGCTGACTCTATAAACTGCTTAGAGAGGGCTGTAAAGCACTTTGAAGCGGTATATAAGTCTAAGTACTATTGCTATTGCTAATATGTAACCATGTTATATTATATTATCCAATACTATTTGTACTGTATTAAGGTATAATCTCTCCAGATTCTATATAGATTCTAGAGTAAAATACTCAGAATTTCTAGAATTTGATAGAACACCTCTGTCTATAGATTTTTTTTAAAAAATCTAATCTTCATAAAAACAGCATAAGAACTAATTGCAGCCTTTACTTAGTACGTTAATAGCTTCATAATAAAGTTACGTTATGAAATAGAAATAGGACACTGTTAAGCTATTAAGAAGAAAAAAGATAGCTGGAATCCTTAGAGACAGAATAAACTTTGTAGGAAACAATTCATTCTAGATTATTTTCTAACATGGAAATCAGAAACTGTCGAGTAGGAAATTTGTGAGTACTTAGAAATGAACAAGGTGATTATTATAAGCCAGTATGGGTTTGTTAAAAGCAGGTCATGCTAAACAAAACTTATTGCCTTCTTTGATAAAGTGATTAAATTAGTGGATCAAGGAAATACTGTGAATATAGTATACTTAGACTTCCTTAAGACGTTTGACAAAGTAAACCACAGCCTACTGGTTGGTAAGACAGAACAATGTCTAATAGCAGACATAGTAATGTCGGATAGACAAGACCATCACCAAATGGACTTAAGTTCGCTGATCAACTGCACTCAGTGTGTGGTCCTCAATGGAATCAAATCTATATTCAAGTTCAAAACATTCTTAAAGAGCCATCTCATCCTGGGCACCCTTTTTTTGAACTTTTACCATCTGGCAGATGATACAGGATAATAAAAACAAGGACAAATAGGCTGAAAAAACAGCTTTTATCCCAGTGCAGTAACTATAGAATTCTACTGTATAGTGCAATACTAATGCAATATTGGATTTTCAAGTCAATTGTATAGAATTTGAAGGGTGTGTGTTTTGGTTTTATTTTTATAGTTATAATGTACACTGAAGATGGCATTTAATGTTGTTGTACAAGTTGCAATGACAATAAAGTAAACTTAACATGGAGGGAAGCATGCAATGGAGTATCTCAAGGTTCTATCTTGGGCTCAGTGCTCTTCAACACCTTCATAAATGATCTAGATGAGGAGGTAGAAAGGTCACTCATCAAATTTTCAGAAGGCACCAAGCTAGGGAAAATTGCTAATATTTTAGAAGATAGACTCAAAATTCAGAAGGATCTTGAGAGATTTGAATATTGGGCCCTATCCAACAAAATACAGTTAAGTGGTGAAAAAAGTTAAGGTCTTGTACGTAAGCAGAAAAACCAAACCATAGGCATACCTGGCTCAACTGTAGCATCTGCGAGGATCTAGGTGTCCTGGTGTACCGCCACTTAAGTACAAGTAAGCAGTCTGTTACAGTTGCCAAAAAAGCCAATTCTAGGCTGCATCAACAAAGGGATAGCATCAAGATCAAAAGAAGAGATAGTACGACTCTAGTGCACTAGTGAGGCCACACTTGGATACTGCAGCCAGTTCTGGTCACCACGATACCAAAAAAAATAAAATGCTGATGCCCTAAAAAGAGTGCAGAGAACTGTAACAAAGATGATAAGGAGGCTGGAGGCTAAATGTACGATCACCGATTGAGGGAAATAGGTACGTGTAGCCTAACAAACAGAAGGCTTAGGGGAGACATGATAACTGTCTTCCAGTATTTGAAGGGCTGTCACAGAGAAGAGGGGGTCAATTTATTCTCCATAGCACCTAAGGGAAAGATGCAAAGCAATGGGTGGAAGCTCATCAAAGGGAGTTTCCACCTGGAACTAAGGAGAAATTTCCTGACAGTGAAAGCAGTTATTAATGCAACAGCTTGCCTCCCAAAGGCATCACTGGAGATTTTCAAGAAAGATTAGACAACCATTTGCCTGGGATTCCAGGTTTGGGCAGGCGGTCAACATATAATGGATGAAATATCTACAGCGTTGTTGCCATTAATAGATTCGGTGTTTTCGATTTTTGCTTCAGCCCCTGTTCTGATGAAGGAAGAGATGTCTGTTAAAGAAGATAAGGCCAAGGAATTCTTAAACAGTCTGAAACGTCAGAAACGCCAGCTTTGGGACAGAAGTCAGCCTGACGTACAGCAGTGGTACCAGCACTTTCTCTATTTGGGTTTTGATGAAGCTGTAAGTGGCATAATTGTTTCAGCTTTCAGTAATGTAGTTCAGTTATCTGAATTAGCACTGTGGAAATCTTGCTGGATCCAGGATAATTGCCTAATGTTTTATTTTGTTCTAAATAAGCTTCATATTTTTGTTATAGATATGGAAAGGAATTCAATTTCATTTGAATCTTATAATTACATTAATTACAGTAGATTTGGGAAACCTGCCTTCTTTATAAGCGAAACCAATCGCCTTGTTATAAGTGAATTTGAGAAGGTGAATTCTTGATAATGGTCATAGCAGGTCAAGCTTGATAACTTTCAGGCATCTACTCAAACTAATTTGATAGCAATAGCACTTAAACATGTATTGCTTTATAGTGCTTCATAGACCTCTCTAAGCAGTTTAGAGAGTCAGCATATTGCCTCCAACAATTTGGGTCCTCATTTTATCCACCTCAGAAGGATGGAAGGCTGAGTCAACCTTGAGCCTGGTGAGATTTGAACTGCCAAATTGCAGTTAGCTGGCAGTCAGCAGGAAGAGCCTGCAGTACTACACTCTAACCGCTGCGCTACAATGGCTCTAACTTCTGGCAAAGTTTTTCTGGGAAAAAGCAGTTATTTAATGACATGAATGCACAGAAAATATTTCAGAATTATGGTTTTACTGAGACATAAATGGGACATGCAAACAAAACACATTTGTATCACGGATAATGTATTTTATACTGCAAACAGCAAATTGGAATTACTGTATATGTCCTCCTCCATCCCTGTGGTCAAGAATTGTCCTAGAAGTGGAATTCCAATACTTTTCAGCATGGAAAGTTAATGAATCATTTTTTCATGCAGGCATTTTACCTGTCAGATTAAACCACTTTAATTTCTTCATATAATTTGTGTGCATGTGTTATTTGAACCTAAGATATAGTTGTTTCTGGAAGGAAAAGGCAGAGGAGACATACTTCAGAAAACCTGATTGAGAATATGGCTTGGGTAGCAATTTGTTAGGAAGTCACATGCTAAACTGAGAATAGAAAGGAATAAGGAAAAGTACAATGAAGTCTTATAAATTGGATGAATTATTTATTATAAACGGAAGACACTGTGCAAATTGATGTTTTTTTGAATGTGCATCAGGCTGTTTCAATACTTCAGAATTTGAAAAAACAAATTTAAGCTCTTTAATTTTTGTTTGTTTATACTAGCGTATACTAATATATTTTTCTTTATTTCTGAAGATAAATACAATAAAAGTTACTTATAAAGAACACTGGAAAACTGATAGAGGCTGAATCCTAGATATAAATTCACTTTCCAATCAGCATGTTTTTAAAAAAACAATACAATAAGTACTTAATGCAAAAGAAGTGAATGATATACTTTCAATTATTCAGGGCCTTTTTTTTCCTTGACTCACTCTTTATGACATTTTGCTTCCCAAATATTCCCCTTTGCAGGAATGTTTGGAAAGCAAAGCCTTTTTTGTTCTGAATATATTTATAGAAAACAATTTCATCTGATAGGGTTTTGAATGAGAATTAGTGGTACTTATTAAAATGAAGTCATGAATTACCCAGATAAATGCTTGTCATACTAATTAGAGTGCTGGGTTTTAATAGAGGAAAGACAGTTCAAGTGTTTATTGGCCCCAGAGATCATTAGAAGTCTTCACCCCCAACCTACTCATTGTAGCTCCCTAAAAACGGTCCCTGAAATGAGGGAGGGGGGAAAACACTAAAAACATCCTTAATGCCTTGCACTGGGATTACACTTGCATTGGGATTCAAATATAGGTAGTCCTCAACTTACAGCCACAATTGGGTCCAAACTTTCTGTTGCTAAGGAAGAGTTAAGCGAATATTGTTCCATTTATGACTTTTTTTCCCAGTTAAGTGAATCACTTCAGTTCTTAAATTAGTCACATGATTGTTAAGTGAATCTGGCTTCTCCATTGACTTTGCTTGTCAGAAGTTTGGAAAATGTGATCACATGACCCCGGGACCCTGCAGCCATAAATACATGCCAGTTGCCACACATCTGAATTTTGATCATATGACCATAGGGGTGCTACAATGGTTTTAAGTCACTTTTTTGAGTGACGTTGTAATTTCAAATGGTAACTAAATGAATGGTCGAAGACTACCTGTATAAATTTTGGGGTCATTTTCATGTTATTGTTATTTATATTAGCCACATTTGCTACTGTCAGGGCTGCTTTGAGTATAAAATGAGATAAGGCCTCAATAAAATAAAATATGTCAAATTTCCAGTAGCAATGTGTAAACAAGATATAGATAAACCATGCTCACATGATCACTTTATTGTTTCTGTCATACAAGCAGAAAAACAAGCTAGTTGACTATAGTTTCATCTGATAAATATTGGTGAACAACTAATCAAGACAGGATGCCATTGTATTTTAAGCTGGTGAATATTATATATATTCACAAAATTGATCATGTAATACATAAAGCAGAGTAAAAAATAAACACTTTTTAAAATCCAAATGACTGTTACTATAATAATTTACACACCTTCGTCAAGAAAGGAAAATAATTTATTAAAAAATGTGCATTATATTCATCTGTAAAGTGCTGAAGTACTATAATAAGCAGTCATGTATGCAGAAAATATAGCTAAACACTGATAACATAGCTTAAAATTTGAACCAGTAGTTTTACTTCATTAAATAGAATGGTATCAAATTTCAAAGTTCAAGGTAAAATTTGATTCACACTTTCAGCAATTCTTTATAGATGGTCCTTGACTTATGGCCAGCATTTAGTGATTGTTTGATGTTCCAATCGGCCTATCTGGAAGGCTAGTTACAACCCAGAGTCAAAGTTTCAATGGTCATCCCCACCATGTCACATGACCACACTCTGGTTGCTTAGCAACCAGGCTGCCTTTATACCTGTGTCCCATGGTCACATGACCACATTTTCATAATGGTTTTGCCAAAACCTGGCGTTTACTTCTGTTTTTCAGCAAAATTGTAAGGGAATCCTTGGTTTGCTTAACAACTGTGACATTTGCTTAATGAACTATTGTGATTCACTTAGCAATTGTTGCAAAAAAAGTTATAAAATTGGGTTGGTCACGTGACCAGCCCACCTTATGATCATCTTGAGTTATGACTGTGATGGGCAGGCTCCATTATGGTCATGATTCAAGGACTACTTGTATTCTCCATCCGAAATTAATTATAAAAGCACACGAAGAAATATATTAATATTTTTAAAGCACTTTAAGCAATTCATGTTAAATATTAAGCAGAATTTGGCAACCTTATTGTGAATTTATGTTTCTTATTGACATAAACTATATACAGTTCTATTGTATTCTTCATAGAAAGAGTAGATGTTATATTAATGGATCTGGGTGTTCCACTGACCGTCCTTTTACTTTATAGCAGAGGTAGGGAACTATGACTTGTTTATGACTTGTGGACATGGCTGGCTCAGGAATTCTGGGAGTTGAAGTCCACAAGTCATAAAGGGGCCATAGTTCCCCAACTCTGCTTTATAAGGTCATGATTCCAAAGTGAGGATATTGCAAAGGGTCTCCTCCATGAACTCAAAGAGTAGGTGGTAAAATCATGCTGGACAGAAAACTAAATTTTATAGGTGGTCTGTAAAAGTAGCAAAGGGCAGATTTCTAAATTCTCTCATCATACACCAACTTAAAGATAGGAAACAGCTGAGCTGTTTCTGGAGATTAACGCTAGCCGCTTTTCCCTGATGAATGCTTTAGCCCTCTCAAATACCAATTGCTTGAAGCTTTGAGCAGAAAGCTTGCTATTATACATAATCTCTTTGTTTGCTTTTCTCTATTTGATTTGAATCCATTCTGAAGTTAAAGAAGCTAGAAAGTCAAAATACATTATTTTAAGTCAATAGTTTAAACGCTAAATCCATGTGATGGTAATTCCTATTTCTAGGAGCAAGAAGGCACTGAAATGTAAATATTTTACTGTATTTCCACAATAAACATAGGTCTTTTAGGTACGGATTTGAGATTCATACAATATTTGAACAATAACTTTCAAAGCTTCAGTGTTCTAATATATTCTAGATTCTGGTCAGCTATTTGATTTGGATACTTCACTTATTCCTTCACTGAGAAATAAATTGGACCTTGGAATTAATGGCTTCTTCCTGCTATATAGTTTAGTTGCAAAAATAATCAATTAGCTTTTTAAATTAGAAGATTATGTGCCATGGCGTATTACAGAAGATGGTCTACAGTACATATACCATTTTGGATGAAAATATCTGACCAATATTGGAAAAAATGTATATTTCAATGCTTCTAAAGCATAGCATTTTTATGAACATATGGCTTTAGCAAATCGATGGTCACTTTTTCCCTTTTTCTGCAGAAATTTGAAGATTATGTCTCCTACTGGTCAAACGTAGGCCGTGGTGGCCATGAATACGATGATGGCTATTATCATCACCATTATGATGAAGATGCTCCTATTGGCCCACGAAATCCAGACACCTTCAGACATGGAGCAAATGTCAATTATGATGATTATTATTAAGGTTATTCTCTGTCTTAACTATTATTATTAACCAGGGGTGAAATCTAAATTTTGTTACTACCGGTCCTGTGGGCGTGGCTTGGTGGGTGTGACAGGGGAAGGATACTGCAAAATCTTCATTCTTACCCCCCTCCAGGGGAAATTTCCATTCCCACCCCACTCCAGAGGAAGGATATTGCAAAATCTCCATTCCCACCACACTCTGGGGCCAGCCAGAGGTGATATTTCTCAGTCCTCTGAACTGCTCAAAATTTCCACTACCGGTTCTCCAGAACCTGTCAGAACCTGCTGGATTTCACCCCTGTTATTAACCCTTTCCTCTCTGTATTGACTATATTCATTCTTTCTTTGTGTAAGGACACTAGAAAGATTTTTTTACAATTGATTTTAATCTGGTTCTTAATTTTAGCTGATGGGATTGAGGGAAGAAACAAAAAAAAATTGGTCTTGCATATATTCCTTAACATATCTGCTTTAAAATTAAAGCTTTTTTTATACAAAATTTGAATTACCATATGTATTCTGGTGAAATACTTACATTATGAAGACTAACTTTCTTTACTGAGACCAATATGGCCATCTATTTTATATTAATGTACAGCTTACAACAAATAAAACCAAAAATGAACAACAGTGTCATAAAATAACATCCTATTACCCACCACAGGGCCATGATATCACCATACCAACTCTGCATTTTTCTGGATCCACTCCCATCTTAGCCCAATTGTTGGGTAAGAGTCAGGGTTCATGGCCTGAAAGTTCAAGGCAAAAAGAATAATGGCCCTCTGGATCCCAGATGGTCAAAAATGGTAAGCTATTCTGTCTTGCTAGGGTTGAGTTGAAGTAAGTTCTTCCCCATCCAGAGCCTTCAGGCATTGGGTCAGCACCTGAACATCACTACCTGTCCAGTCGAGGGTAGAGGTGTATAATTATCATTTGCATATTGAGGAAACTGTACTGCCAACTGACCTCACCCACGGGCTTTATTTGATGTTAAATAGAAGTGATGAGAAACCAAGCCTTGCGGTACCTACTTAAGATAGGCGTAGACTTCTCTTCTCCAATCCTTTTACCAGCAACAAGAAGGGAAAAACACTGCAAAACAGTGACTTCCACTTCCAACCTCCAAATCCAATCCAGAAGGATGCTCTGGTTGATGGTGTTAAAGGTTGGCGAGTGATCCAGAAGGGCCAAGATGGATGCAGCATCCCCATTGCAAGCTTTCTCAACAATCTGTTCTGACCCAGCCTTAGTAGAAGCAAGAAACAGATTTATTATCACAAAAAAAACCCTCTTTATTTACCTCTTGTGAATTAATTGAATTCACCCACCGAAAAGTCCAGGCAATAGTCCTTCAAGGAGTTAACTGCAGTAACAGACCTTATCAGTTCCTTGGGATAATTGCAAGGCCTGTGAACTCCCAGCCGAAAGGTTGCAAATTAAATTCTGGCAAGCAGGCTTTGTGGCATGAAACACAATAAGCAAAGTCTTCAGAAATATGAACTGTTGTCTCCTATGACAACTACACCCCTTTCCTTCTATTTATTCCCCAGCCAGGGAGGGGCGATTCAGTGTCCACGTTTGCTTTGCTTCCCAAGTCGACTCCATGTCCTCTGTTGTTCATCTCTCCTAACTGCTCTGCACATACATGCATCTGGAACAGGCCCCAGCTGTTCCTCCTCACTCATATCAGCCTCCAAACGCAGCTGCCTCTCTGGTGGCTGGGAAATGTTGGCTTTATCTCTGCATCCAACACAGAGCATCCATCAGAGCCTTCTCCAGACTCCAGAACTGGCCTAAGTTCCTCCCCAACCTCCTCATCATCTGAGTCTGCCACCAGCTCCACGGGTAGCTGGTGGGCCACAACACAAAGTTCCCACAAACACTGCTATCTCCTGAGAAGCCTTAACCAACTGGGGAGGGAGAAGAGCCCAGATACATGACAAGGTCATAAAAACAAGGACCCTATCTACTTTCTCAACATCAACTGGCTCAAACTCTCCCAACTAACAAAGTGAGTCATTTCCATAGGACCTGCCCAGTCAAGTTTACTGCAGGAAAGCTGAGTACCTTTGTCTAACGGGCTCTACAGGGGCTCTCCTGACCATTCCTTACCTAGAAGGGATCTAGTCAACTAGAATAAAGCTGCTGATTGTCTGTTTGCAGATACAATAAGAGTGAAGAAGTGAGCTCATTTTGTTCTAATAAAGACAAAGTATGTCTTAATAAAGATTCCTTCCTGTGCCTGTTGGCTTATATTCCTCCAGCAGTGGTCTCGTGCCATTACATCTCCTGAAGACCCTTGACAAACTTTAAGGATCTAGAGGAGGCACAATCACAGAGACCGCACAATCACAGAGTAGTGATTCAATCTTCTTAAATGTTCATTTCAGTTTGCAACTAATGCCCTGGCTGAACCATGCACCAACATCATTTTCATCCTCAAGGAAAAAACATAGTCCAGTAGCCTTTTGGCGCGGAAAAAAAGCACCTTTGAGACAACCATGACTGAGAATCTCCATTCTTAGTCAAGTTCAGGACTGAGGAATAACCTCAAGTTCTCTTTGAAACCCATCAGTTTCCTGAGGCAACCCAATTCAATAGATCCCTATTCCCTGCAGTGGGGGCAGCTTATAGAGAACTCCAGGGTCAAGAAAGAATGGTCTGTCCATGACAAAGAACTGATAACATTCTCTATTCCCAACCTCAGACCATGTTGTACCCCAAGACAAACACTAGATCTAATGGGAGACCTTCTCTGTGAACTATCACTTCAGTGCTCCTTTAAAAACACTGAATTGTTTTCTCAAGTCATCAAAAGAGTTTTCTCCCTTGTTTTACATTAAGCATTGTTGTAAAGGCTTGGAGATAACACATACAATTCTCTCTCCACACTGTTGTGATCGTGACTGTAAACTGTTATTGTAGCTTTCCTGCAGGACAGCACAAGTTGGCTGGCCATCTATACTCCCATACATTTCAAAAAAAATTTGCAGTATTAAAAGATGAAAAACTTGTAATAGGATTATGACATTCCAAGTCATTTCCTTTTAAAGAAAACAGGGTGCTGTTGTTTCTGTAGGAATGTGTGATTCAGGTGTGTCAATATTAACAACACAGTAGAACCTCTGGTCACGAACACTTCTGACCATGACGAAATCGGGTTCCGACCAAAACACTTTTTTTTTTCATGGCCGATTTCACCTCCACCCCATTTTTTTTGTAAGTGCCAAATTTCTAAAATTAGGTTCGGGTCACGACCAAATCGGTTTGTGACCAAAGTTATGGAAGAAATAATGGTTGTGACCAGAGGTTCTACTGTAGTTAAAATTTTTGTGGAAGTGGCCCTGATTCTTTGTCATTTTTTTTTTTTGCTAAAAGTGGGTTACTACTGGAAATAGCAAAATAATTTAATTATAGAACAGAAAAGATAAGTTATCCATATTTCCCACCTTTCTCCTTCCCAGCTTGATTTGTGCTCTTTTAGATCCCCCACAACCCAGACCGGGTTTTGAGTGCAGACAGAATATTCTGTATTCCACAGACGGGAGCAGAGGTTTTAGCCATATATGTAGTCCTCAATGTACAACCATTCCTTTAGCAACCACTGGAAATTACAACACATTCAAAAAAGTTTACAAGCAGTCCCCACACTTACAATAGTCACAGCATCCCCATAGTCACATGATTAAAATCTGGGCACTTGGCTACTGTTATGGGTTTACAATGATTGCAGCATCCTGGGGTCATATGATCATCCCTTGTGACCTACCCAGCCGGTTTCTGACAAAGTCAAAGGGAGAAGCTGGATTCACTGATCAATGGTATGCTTAATGACTGCAAGTAATCTGCTTAACAACTGTGGCAGAAAAGGTCATAAAATTGGGCATGGCTCACCTAACAACTAACTTGTTAGGCAATGGAAATTGTGATGCCAATTGTGATCATAGGTTGAGGACTACCTGTATGGTCCTACTTGATTTTTAATTTAACTCCACAGGATTATTTGTAATTGAACTGTATTCATCAAAAAATATACTATCTAAAAACTCACATAATATTGTTTAAAAGAATCAGTTACTCAGAGGCAGATATTACATCAGTCTGCTATACCTGTATAATAATATGTCCACAACCACAGACTTTTCTTTTACTTAAATCTGTAAGGTTCAGTGTTTTATTAAAATAGCATATTCAACCACTGGTAGCCAATAATACATTAACTTTTGCCCAGAGTATGCACAATACAGTAGTGATTTAAAATAGCATTTATCAGTGGAAATAGTTCAAATTCAAGTGTGCAACTAGAACTAAATGTTGGGTGGGGAAGGGGAATGGGTTTAAAGAATACATAAAACTCTTTTACATATATTTTCTAAATGCCAGTGTTTGTCATTTGACAATACTGCTACTTTTTTTTCCTTTATGCATAGTCTCTCTCATTTAAAGTACCCATTTTATAAATAAATTGGCAATTCTGCCTTCTTATCTTATGCGCAGCTTCACAAAGAAACCAGTAAATAAAACTGTCAAGGACAGTTATAACAAATGATCTCACAGCAAGATATAAAACCTGAAGATACTAAAAAAAGGATGCATCTATTTTACATAAAAAGACAGATTTAAAAAGTGCAAGGCAAGAACTGCAGTTTTCTTGTTGAGGCACATCCACTTCTTTAAAGCAAGCTTCAGAGTGAAATTCCAGTTTATTTTTCTTCATGATACCTGTTCTGAAGTCTTTACAAAAAGACATATGACATCTACTCAAATTCAAGGTAAGAAATGTCATTTCTTGTCCAATTGAATTTTTAGTTATGTCTGCTTCTTCCTTTTTTTATCCTAGCAGGTTTTGGTTTAGGAATATATTGGTTATTTGCTTGATATTCCAGTTCTTTCCGAAAATAATGAATTGCTTTATTTAAACCTTCTTCTAATGGAACCTGTTCCGGAGAGAAAGAGAGAGGATTATACATGCTTACAGAATATGTGGTGCTTATTTGTAGTACTAAAAGCCTGCTTCCTAAAACTATGCTCCTCAATTTGTGGAAACATTCATGGAAGTTTGCTTGTTTTCTAATTTGATGAAATTGGAAATAGAAAAAACTGGACATTTATAAGGGAGAAATAGAGATTTACATATTTTGTTTCAATATTTTTGTTAAAATGACTGGTTTTTTGGAGTTTCTCCTGAGTTTAATTAATTGGTTTATATAAAGGATCAATTTTTAAAAAATGTCTCTTTCTCCTATCACCAAAAGGAAGCACACCACAGAATAAATTACAACAATTTGCCTTAAATGGTATGAAATAAATAATATTACATTTTGAAACTACAATACTATTGATAAATATTACGTACCACAGGTTCCCAACCAAGCAATAATTTGGCTTTCTTGATATCTGGCTTCCTTTTTTGAGGATCATCTTGAGCTTCTGACAGAAACTGGATTTCACTTCCACTGCCTGTAAACACATTTTATAATTAGGCATTTTATAATTAGGCATACTGCTGTTACAATTTCAGTTTCTGAAAAGAGGTAATTTCCTTCTGCAAGGCATTCCATATCAAAAATTCCATAACAACACAGGTAGTCTTTGACTTGCAACTGTAAGTCAGCCTGGCAATCATAGTTCTAAGTCATGATGTTCATAATGTGAGTCATCATGTGACTGATCCAGTTGTTACGTGAAATCATTGTTTGCTGTGGGCCAGTTTTTGCAAGAAACCAGAAGTAAGCACCAGTTTCCGACAAAACTGTCCTAAATCATGGTCACGTGACCACAGGATGTGGTAAATAGCTGCAAATGCTATCCAATTGCCAAACTAAAATGTGGTCATGTAACTGTGGAGCTGTCAAGCGCAGGGGAAATCACGAGATTCAGCTAGTTCAAATAAGTATAAAGACTTATTGCAAGCTTAAGCGCTCTATAAGAATCTGACCAATCAGCGGTCAAGCGAAATGAGCGGGAGATAAGAAGGCCATTCACAGTGGGCTGGACTTAGATCTCTTGTGGGCACACAGAGACTCATTTGACCACTCTCTTGAGCTCAGCCTGGTCACCTCCTACAGGAGGCTGACATTAGAACTTTGAAACTAGGTTGTAAATACCTTTTGGGGGCTCTGTCATAATTTTGAAGAGTTGCTAAACGACCAATCATAAGTCAAAAACTATACAATGCATTGTACACATACAGGGTACACATGGACCACAGACGTTTTAGTATTTATAGGCCTATAATTTTTCTTTCCTTTTTTTAGTTAATTATTACATCCTCATTGAGTTTTCTAGTAGCAGCTCCAAATGAAACCATTTGAACTTATTTATTAAATTGATTACCTTCCATGTAACAATCAATAGGAGACACATATCACCACGCTCTATATTTTCTTTATGAAGTAATTTAAATGTACTTACCCACAAGCTTTTTAATTAACTGGGCAAATTCTAGAATAGAATGTTCCTCTGGATTCCCCTAGAGATACAAGTATTATTAAAATAATGTTTACAGTACAAATATTACAATAGTTATAGTATAATGGTATTGTATAGCACAATAGTACAAATTCATTATTTAAGTACAATAAGTAGGAAAAAAATATAGGTTTTGATCTTTCATAGAGTTATTTCCTGAATACTCTGCTAACAAATTGCAAAATATGTTCCCAATTACAGAATTCTCTGTTCCCGAATGGAATCTACCACAGGAATTCCTAAAGGAAAAAAAATGACCCAAAGACTGGAATCCTTGTTCTAGCAGAAATTCCTATTGTTTTCACACCACTCCTGAGGGCAAACCTAAGGAAATGCATTTTACATCTCAGATCATACTACATTCAGTAGAAATCTTTACTATCAGGAACCTCAA
Organism: Grayia smithii; assembly: GCA_032468115.1. Lineage (NCBI taxonomy): Eukaryota > Metazoa > Chordata > Lepidosauria > Squamata > Grayiidae > Grayia > Grayia smithii. Next base: position 4,751 of record JANHFM010005814.1, on the reverse strand, counting down.
TGGTTTTAGTTGCTTTCTGATTTAGCAACAAAATCTCAAAAAAATGAAATGAGGCAAGAATATAATTACAAAAGTAACACACTACATGAAGAAATTTATTAAAAAAATGGATTTATAAAACGGGGTATGCAAAGGCCTTATTTGCAGATATAACACAGATATAATAGAACTCACTGCATTTAAGATAGAAAAATTGCACCGTGCTAGTTTGTCCTCATATGGTGCTCGTGTTTTTAATAACAATGAGATGCAGGAGGTGGTACCGGTGATGGGCTTATTGCAATTTTCAGATCAGGAAAATACCAAAGGCTACATCCCAGTACTGGTTGATTCCATGCACTCTGAATTTGGAGGTGCTATTTTATTTCCATACTACTTTACTCAATTTTCTATTAAGGTTTATAACAACAAGAGTGTTTTGTTTACCAAGTTAACAGGACTGCTAACGTTGCTATTCATTAAGGCCACAAGCCCATTCACAAGGTCACTGGAAAAAAAAAAAGATAAGACAATATGAGCTGAGAGTTATTTCCTGATTTATTTACAGTATGGCCTTGCAGAATGCTGATGCTGAGGAAAAATATTCTCTTGGGGGAAGTTTTATTGTAAGCAGTGTAATGGGGCGGGGGCAGCGGTCAAGGGGGCCGAGACTGACAAAGTCCCATCCCTTTTATACATGCAGTGCCACATGACCTTCACCTTTGGGATGAAACAGGAAGCTTCTGCTGATACCCATGAACAGAAGCTAAAGCAAGTGAACCACAGCAACTTACACTGAATATACATGAAGGGACGAAGCAAAACATTTCCGCCTAAACAATTTTCACAAAAGACACAATGTGCCAACTGAAACAATGAGATGAATGAGTTATCAGGGTGTCAGATTTAGGTGCAAAACATGATAAAACTTTAAAATCAGGATGGGGAACTTTTATTAGACTGAAAACTAGAGTTGGTTTTGAGTGTGGTACATCATGGCCCACATTTTAATCACCAATGTGGCCAATTCAAGAGATAAATGAATTATATAGATTCAATTTAGTTAATTGGATTGCTTCTTTTGGCCTTAATTATGTTAATTATTAAATTATTAAACAATGACATTTACAACTTTTGGCAAGGTTTAGCATATGTAGCCATGCTTTAAAGAGAGAGGAAAGGTACTTTATTCAAGTAAATGGATAGCTTATAGAGTGTCTAGGAACAAACGTATATTCAGTTACCTCTCATTATAAGTCTGCTATTCACTGCCTGAGTAGAAAATTTCAAAACAAAATGTAATGTGACTTTTCCACTGTAGTCCTCACATGGGCATCAGGAATTCAAGATGGCAGTCACAACTATGCAATCAAGACCTGCCCAGCCATGAAGCAGGCAAGCAGGGGGAAGGGCACTGACTGCATGATTTTTGTCACTTTGTTGATTATTTTGACCACCTTCTTTGGAACATTTCTGCTTGTCATATTTACCATATTTTTCAGAATATAAGATGCACCTTTTTTCCAAAAAAAGAGGATGAAAATCAGGATACGTTTTATACTCGCGACCTGAAGACGTGATTTTTTTACCAAGCAGGCTATGGTTGACCATTTTTAAAGTTCTTTTAATTGCTATGCTTAATATTAATATTATGGAATTTTAATTTTTATGATTGCCCCTTTTAATTCTTTTAATGTATTAATGTCTGTGTTTTTATATTTTAACGTCTTATGTTTTTATGTACATTGTTTATGTCTTGTGTATTTTTGCATATATGTTTCTTAACTTGTTTTATATAATCTATTTTTTTTTATTGTGAGCCGCCCCGAGTCCTTAGGGAGAAGGGTGGCATAGAAATGAAATAAAAATAATAATAAAAAATTCCTTTGCAACCATGATATGAAATTCTGCCTGAAAGACTTGATTTTTATATATTTCAAGTATGTTCTTCGGACAGTCCACATCATTTCCAAACAATATTGGTGAACCCAAAATACTTCTGTCTCTCTCTCTCTCTCTCTCTTTCTCTCTCTCTCTCTCTCCCCTTTTCAAAACTCTTCGATGATGGATCTCACCACTCATCGAAGAGCAGAACTTAATAGAAAATCAAATTGCTGACTCAGTTTTTATCCCTGGCCCTTAAATTGCTAGAGTTGCATATTTTCTATCCCGTTAAAAGAGTGAGAACTTCATTATGGAAGGTTGGACTAATTACCCTCTTCTGTAATTGGGAGGGAAGGGGTGAGCAGTAATCTTACTTATTCAACAATCTTAATATTCCAGAATCTTTTGGTAGCAGTTATTCGTGAACCAGAAAAAAAAAAAAGCTATAATAAGTAACACTTTATTTATTTCTTGATTTGAATTTGTATGGCCTCCAGTTTCAAATTCACGATTCTGGGCAGCTGACAATCTTTTACAAAATTGCACCTTTTTCCTAGGTTGCAGTGTTATGCTAAGTTGATGGATTGCCTTAAGCCCTGATGTGGTTTGTTTTAGGCATCTCAAGTGATATGTAAGATGTCCTTTGCCCGTTGTGGTCTACAATACATTTTTGACCCACCAGGAGTTTTTGTCTGTGGATTCAACTGTAGGTTGCACAACTGTAGGGATGAGGGGCTCCCTACGGTCTGTATTTTTTGGAGAGTTGCAGCTGGAATTTGTCATTGAAACAGACGTTGCCTTAATTCTTTTTATCACCCCCGTTACATTCCTTTGGCTGTATAACGTTTGAGTGCCAGAGCAAACAATAATCTAATTTTAGCTCCTTTAATAAACCGAGTGAGTTTCACAGCCTATTTGCTTTCTCCGTGCCAGCAAGTGAAAAAAACTGTGTAACACGTCCCAATTAAATATATTCGTCTATACAGAGGCGCCTGCGAGATCAAAGGCTTTTGTCAAAACGATAAAAGACAGGTTGCAAACTCCACCTCTCTCTCATGCTTGTGTTTATGATGTTGCCACATCGGTTTTATCATCCTCTCCCACCCGCCCATGTGTAGAGAGCCAGCTCAGCTTTCAACTTGCTATTCAGTCTAGATCACAAATTTAATATACCCATATTTTTCGGACTATAAGACGCACCAGAGTATAAGACACACCTTAGTTTTTGGGGAGGAAAATAAGAAAAATGCTGATTAGGAGTGGATCCGCCTCCCGGAATATCCCCAATCAGCTGTTATCAGAGGTGAACTTTAACAACAGATTTGCTGGTTGTGAACTCTGCATCTTCCTTTTTTTTCAGCCTCTGAAACCTCCCTTGGCGTTATCTCAGTCATGCAAAGCATAACAAGCCTCTTTTGTATTCAATATACATTAGGTAAAGGTAAAGGTTTCCTGCGCACATATGTGCTAGTCATTCCCGACTCTAGGGGGCGGTGCTCATCTCCGTTTCTAAGCCGAAGAGCCAATTGAGGACAAAAGAAGGGGACGACAGAGAACGAGGTGGCTGGATGGAGTCACTGAAGCAGTAGGTGTGAGCTTAAATGAACTCCAGAGGTTGGTAGAGGACAGGAAGGCCTGGAGGAACGTTGTCCATGGGATCGCGATGGGTCGGACACGACTTCGCAACTAACAACAACAAAGTTGCATAACACAACTATAGCTCCTCATTGAACTTAATCAGGTAGTCTTTGCTTAATGACCATAATTAGAAGCAGCACTTAGTTGTTACATGAAGCCATTGCTCAGTGAATCTGCAACTGTGCTTATGATTTTTTTTCACTTTGTCTTGCTTTACAGGTCTGCAAAGGTCATAAATGCAAGGATTGGTCATACAGTTACGTTTTTATCATGGTTATAACAGTGAATGGTCACTGTATAAGTCTGTCACTAAATGAGGATTACCCGTATATGCAGTACCAAATTGTGAATAATGGAGGCTCATGAGCCAGGATGGCAATACTTCTTGAAATAGAGACACAATTGTAGTAATTTTAGTGTTTGGGCCTTGAATGGTTGTTAATGTAAAAGAAGGAGTAGCAGAACCTTGGGACGGAATCAAAAGAGGAATCAGCTTAGAGTCTCTATGTTCCCACAAACAAATTAAGTACCAAAATAGTGCTAACAGTTAGTTGAGTAGATTCCTATGCATAGGCATGAGCAGTAAATCAATTTGATTGGAACTTCAGGTGTGGTCCTGGTCTTTTGTGCCTGACAGTTACCCAAATAATAAGTTTTGGTCCAACATGCCTTCCCCTCCCTCTTTCTTTCTCTCTCTCTCTCTCCCTGTTACAAGGAATGATAAATAGCTTGACTAAACCCATTGCTTAGGTACACAGCAAATGTATGTTCAGCTGCACGCACATCTTGTTATAGCTTTAAGATAAAGTGTCTGTGCCACTTTGTTGGCTTTTGAGTATCATTCTTCATGATCCTGCACAATAATGTCAATCTGGGGTTGTCTATTATGTATCACCATGAACTTGCTGGGTAGTAAATAATACTATTGCAGTTTCTTGCTGATGGCAACGTCAGAGCTAAGGCTCCCCTTAGTAGTGTCCAGAGCTAAGGCTCTCCTGGCAAAAGAGAAAATCGTTATGTATGAGAGGAGGAAGAGGGTGTTACTTTCATGAATACATGATTGCGTACATATGGATTGAAATGTGTACATATGGATTGAAATTATTCTACAGCTATTCATTCAACGTTTTGATGGGCACCTAATAAATATAGAGGTTATAGAGCAGTGGTTCTCAACCTTCCTAATGCAACCCTTTAATACAGTTCCTCATGTTGTGGTGATCCCCAACCTTAAAATTATTTTCATTGCT
>JANHFM010005813.1:53342-72114 GCA_032468115.1 Grayia smithii | reverse complement strand
GGGAGGGGAGGGTGAGGGTGAGGGGCGGGGCCAGCCAGTGGTGGGTTTAGTGGACAGGGAGACACAGCAGGGGGACGAAAGAGCCACATGCAGCTCTGGAGCCACAGGTTGCAGACACCTGGTATAGTACAATATTAATGCACTATCATTATTGCATTATGGGTTTTTTAATTCAGTTGTATAGAATGTGAAGGATGTATGTTTTTGTTTTATATTTATAGTTTTTCTTACGTATAGTGTACACTGAAGATGGCATTTAATTTCATTGTACGGGGTGCAGTGACAATAAAGTAAAGTTAAGTAATAGCATGCAGATAAACTGATGGAAGTACACATTTGGTTACTTTGGAAGCCACCTATAAGCTTGACCTCAAATGTATATCGCTTCATAAATATACGCAGACTCCTGCACACAATCCTATGCATAATTCAGCCTGCTGTGAACAATAACCCAGAGTCACAATATCTTTCCGCCCAGCTGCTTTCATTCGGGTCGTGGGGTCTGAATTCGTGCAGAAGTACCTGGGTGAGGGGCCGCGCATGGTCCGGGATGTTTTCCGATTGGCCAAAGAGAATGCACCGGCCATCATCTTCATCGATGAAATTGATGCCATTGCCACCAAGCGTTTTGATGCCCAGACTGGAGGTGAGTTGGCAAGCAGAAACAGCTGAATGTTGAAGGGAAGCTCTGATTATTTGGGTAGAAGATGGAGGATGTTTGAAGAATGGGAATGTCCAATTGGCCGTGGTGCCTGGATATTTTCAGGCAGTTACAGAGATGTCCATGTGGGAGGGTTCTGGAGAGGTGGAAATCGTGTGCCATGGAAATTAACCTACCTTGTTCCGTATTGTGCCCTAGCGGTGTCCCCACTGATTCAGCGGCTGAATTATGTTTCTGCTGTCATTAACTACAACTTGTGATTATTTTATCAATCTGCATTATGTAAGCCACTCTGCAAAGGCTTTTATCTTAAAAAGCAATATTGAAGCTAAGCCAAAATAAAAGAAGGGAAAACATTGCTGTATTTGCACAATACACTTAATCACGTTAGTTAAAGATGGTATGGCTGAATTTATATAACTGGCTGAGTTTGATCGGCCCTCATGTTCCTGTTTAACATTACTTGCTTTTATTGTGAGGGTGGGGTGGGGTGTTGTGAAAACCTAGCTTTTTGACGTTGATGATTCAATGTGTTGTAAATCCCAAAACTTGAGTTATTTGGTAACGAAATCTGAACACACTCTAGTTTTCTTTCCTCCTTATTCCTGCCCAGCACTTCTGTGTGCAGCAGTTCTTTTCCCTCTCTTCCTGATTTGCATGAGGGACTAAATGGGTTTGACATTATTTCTTCAGCGGTATAAATCTCTAGTACCTGTCTTGTTCTTGGCTGCTGAGAATCGCGTGGTCCTGGTTACAATAGGTGGGCATTACTCTTTCCCTGTCATGTCACAGTCTGTTGGAACTCTGGGTTTGCAGAGTTCTTTATCTGTTGAGCACAGTGTCTTCTGTGTTGGATTGGCCTATGAAAGCCAGAGGAGAATCTCTCTCTAGGTGGGTTGGTGTTTCTGTGTTTGTGAATTGCAGCTTCTAATAGCCACTGCAAGAGTGGCTAGTGGTGAAAGATGTGGGGTTTATATTTAAACAATATCTGCAAGGCCATACGTTTTCTGTTTTCCAGGGTTAGGCCTGGACTTGTTACAGATGCCTTCATTTCTCAACATTTGGTAAATTAAGCCCTTGTTAATACCTTTGTGCAGATTTGTTCAATGATGTGAGATTTTAATTAGATTTGGGAAGGTATAGGACAAGGGTGTCAAATTTAAGGCCGGGGGCCTGGATTTGGCCTGTGGGGCCACCCTGGAAACAGTGAAGAACTGGCCTGCAGTGCTGTTGCAGCCAAAAATGGAGCTCGCAAGGGCCGTGTGCTGCTCTTCCGAGCTCTGTTTTCGCTGGCAGAGGGTTGCAGGAGGCCGTCGCAGCCGAAAATGGAGCTCAGGAGCCCGTTTTCACTAGCAGAGCACTTGGGCCGCCACAGGCACCCCTAGCACGAGTGACGTCAAGCTAGCCACGCCCACCCTGGCCATGTTCACTCTGCCCCCTCCCTCCCCCCCCCAGGTCAAACAAAACTCTGATGTTGCCTTCAATGAATTCGAGGTATAGGATAACAAGTGAGGATTTAACAAAGGGGAGGTTAGAAATCCTGACAGCCCTTAATTGTAGGAAATAGTAAACTCATTAACCAAATTCTGCCATTCTATAGAATTTGTTTGGAAGAGAAGAATTTCAACATTAAAAAAAATACCTAAATTGGGGAAAACCTTAAGAGGATAGATTGCAAAACTTCTTACTTCATTTAAGGTTTCACGAGATTCTGGTTCCTCTTCAGTATTTTGTCCATATTTTTATAATAAGTTGAAACTTGGGAGCATTAATAGAAATGATAGTTCTTTGATTTTGAGTTGCTTCCCAGAGGGAGCACAAGCTGGTATGATGTCCTTTAAAGTCTATTGAATGAAGGATAAATGAAGACTAAAAATATGGAGGAATGCATGGACTATTCCTCTCAGCTGGCCATCCTTTGATAGTTTTGTCGGTCTCTCCACAGCGGACAGGGAGGTTCAGCGGATTCTCTTGGAGCTTCTCAACCAGATGGATGGCTTTGACCAGAATGTTAATGTCAAGGTGTGTTGGGGCTTAAAGATGACTTGAGTGATCTAGCGTGGCAATGATCTCCTTCCTCTTTTCTTCAATTTGTACTGCACAAATACAGTGCTTAACACGATGTGCATGTGTATGAAAGGGAGAAGGAGAAAACTCATCCCAAATCCCAGGAAAATACCACAATTAATATATTGCAATCAGTAAAATTTTAGCCCACAGTTCATAATGGCTGATAAATCTACTGAGACACTTGCCATGTCAAAAAAAGTTATGCGGCCCATCTAGGTCAGGTTTTTTTTGGCATGTACCTAAAATAATAAGTAATTTAGTAATAAGTAATAAGTAAATAATAAGTAATTTTTTCCAAGCATGGTTCATCTTGGGGTTGATGGGCTGGGTTTACAATAATTCCAGTAATGGAACTATTTCCCATTTAGAATCAATTCTTTGTGGGTTGATTTTTTCTTCTTCTAATAGTATTCCTATGATCCAATGAAGCAAGAAGCTTACAGGCAATTGATGGTTTTCTGAATCCTTGTTAGTCAGGGAACCAACCATAACAATCCCAAGCTTTTTGGAGTTGCTAAAATGATTTTCTCATTTTACTTATTAAACTTCAGTTCACTCTCTGTCTTAGTCAGCTGTGTTTAAGAGTACACAAGCATGAATATAGCTTTGGGCTGAGTTGGCACTTTAAAATTCAAGATTGATGTGGTTTCTTCTCTTTTGAACACAGGTGATAATGGCTACAAACCGAGCAGACACCCTGGATCCTGCTTTGCTCCGACCAGGCCGTCTAGATCGTAAAATCGAGTTTCCTCTGCCAGATAGACGCCAAAAACGGTTAATCTTCTCTACCATCACCAGCAAGATGAATCTATCTGAGGAGGTGGATCTGGAGGATTGTATCCTTGACAAGAACTTGGTCAAAAGAAGTCACCCTTTTTTTGGGGAGGGGGGTGCCTATTGAAGGGACATTGCTACATTCATCTATAGCAGGGGTCTCCAAACTTTTAAGACTTGTGGACTAACTCCCACAATTCCTCAGGTCTGGCTGGGGAATTCTGGGAATTGAAGTCCACAGATCTTAAAAGTTGCCTAATTTGGAGTCCCCCTGATCTGTAGAGCAGAATGTTTGGGATGCATTTCGGTGTGGGTTCCACCCTATATTATTGTAAAGAAATTACGTAAAGTAGCTCAGAACTCCCACTGTGGGATAGATCACAGCTCCCATTTCAGGCAGCAGGTTGGGGGAGACAAAGGTTTTCTGCCTAGCGCATCTTATTGGGCAAAGTATGCAAGTTCCAGCATCTCATAATTGTATGATTTCATTTGTATGATTTCATTGTCTCCTCCCTTTTTTCTGTTAATTCAAGGTTGTCTACATAGACCCCTCTCTATTTTTTTCTTTCCAAGAGCAACTCTTGTGAAGTAGGCTTTGCTGAGAGCGAGTATCAGACTCATCACCCAGTGACCTATAGGTTCAAGTGAGGACTTGCACCTGAGTCTCCCTAATCCAGTGTTGGAATGCTGATTAAAGTGTTGGAGAAAAAAAGACCCAAACTCTAGTCTGCCCTTATTCGTAGAAATGTGCAGTGTAACTTGGGCCAGTCGTTCATTCTTAGTTCAATGTATCTCCATGGGTCATTATTGGGGAACAAAAAAAGCGACAGTGCTGTGTGCGGTACCTTGAGCTTCTGAATTAAGGGCAGGGTAAACATTTAGTAAATAAAAACACTTCAGTTGCTGCTTAAGACGCCTAAGTTTCAGCCGCTTTCCTGGGGCCATTCTTCCCGCTCACACCACCAATTGTTGCATTTTAAGAGCTGCTTCTTGCCCAGCAGATCCCTCCCTTCCTCCCTCCTCCAGGAACAAATTAAAGGCAGCTACCTGTGGGAGGGAGTATTCATGCTATAATAGTTTCTCCTGACTGGTTAGAGCTGTTTTCTGTTTAGCCTTGAAAACAAAGCAAGCGGGTTGGGCATTTGTTGTGTTCTTGCCTAATCTGCCAGTTCCCTTTGTTACGAAATGGGATATCAACCAAGTTCCATTTTGTGTTACTGCCAGATTCCTCCCAATTCATCTGGCCCGTTCTTCAGAGGGTAAAATCCTTGTGAAGCTTCATGTAAGAGTCGAGGTGGTGCAGTGGTTAGAGTGCAGTCCTGCAAGCTACTTCAGCTGACTGCTAGCTGCAGTTCAGCAGTTCAAATCTCACTGGCTCAAGGTTGACTCAGCCTTCCATCCTTCCACGGTGGGTAAAATGAGGACCCAGATTGTTGAGGGTTAGGGCTGACCTTGTAAACCGCTTAGAGAGGGTTGTAAAAAGCATTATGAAGCAGTATATAAGTCTAAGTGTGATTGCTATTGCTAAAGACTGCTTATTTAAATCCTCTATTCTTGTATTTTCAGAAGAGCAACCAGCCATTAAAGAACCTTCTCAAGAAGAATCTGAATCCATCCCAGAATACACTGCTGAAGAGGAACGGGAAGACAATAGGTTATGGAGAACTGTTGTTATTGGAGACCAGGAGCAGAGGATTGATATGAAAGCAATTGAACCTTTTAAAAAGGTTATTTCTCATGGAGGTACAGAAAAAAAACTCTGTTTTATTAGTTATACTAGTGTAATTAGAAAACATTTGAAAGTGTCCTAATTGTAAATGGTCTTGCACATCTGACATAAATTTAGAATATGTTTCCTTTGAATAAAACCGAATTTGTGAATTATTGAATTAATTCCTTGGCTACTGAAAAACTCTATAATGTATCTATAACAACAGAATACTTTTGATGTGAAATATGTGAGTTGATGAGTCATTAAATCATTTTATTCTGGGCATGATATGCTCCAGTTTCTAAATCTCTGATTCATACTTCCAAAGGAAAGACAGAGCTTAAAAAAGCAAAAAATGAGAGAAGAAAACACAATATATTCAGTGTTCATGGTACAATTTCAGTCCTGCATATTACAGAAACATTTCATCATATTGAATGTTTGCTTTGAACCTAATTTGTGATTTGAAACCAGCCATGGTTTGTATACCATAGTTTATGGTGGAGTATAAACACCTATAACAGCATATGCCCCCTGAATGCTACAATACTTGGACAGCTTCAGAATCTCTAGAAACTGTCTCCAAAGGAGAAATAATTAAAATAAGAGAATAGCCTATTGATTAATTTGTTTTTAATTAAACCCAGCCCAGCTCCAACGCACCAATCATAATCTTCAGTTAGAAAAGCTGGCTATCATTGCTCTGTAGCTTAGTATGATGTGTGAATCCAGCCGTTGTGGTTTGTTCAACAATTCATAGTTAAAAAAGAATATGGTTTAATACAATGTGCAATCACAAGCATAGCCAGATTTACTGAGGCTATTGTAAGGTACGGTTTAAAGATGTCTATTACTGCAAGTTTCTCCCTACGTGTCATTTAAACCAGTATGTTGTGACCAGGTTTGGATGGTCTGAGACTAGGATTTTATTTTGTAGCAAAACACATGTCTTGAAAGAGAAACGTTATTTCTTTTTTCAGTGTTTAACTGCTGTAATTTAGGCGCGATATGGGATGTGTAGCAGTGGTTTATCTTGGCAGTATATCTATGCCAGCCTGTTAAATGTTTCATCCAGGTTTAGGCAATTTTTGTGGATTGTCTGATGAGTGAACAGGCCTATGAATCTGGGCAGGGCCCTGTAGGTATGGCAGAACTTCATGAGTTCAAGCTTTTCAGGATTAGCATTTGTTCTTTCCATTCCCCCCCCCCCTTTTACTCTACTTATTAGAATTTGTAATTTCTAGAATTATTTTGAATTGAGGCTTTCATAACACATGTAGATATCAATTCTCCAAATTAGAAACTTCACCTGGGAAAGTCTTACATCAAATAGGAGGATGTCATAAGACATTCAGGTTTGGAAGTAGCTTTGTCTATGGTTCAGTGTTGTTGAATACTTTGCATTGAGATTACCAGGTTTCTTTTCCCATTAAAATGTTACCAAATATGCCACTATGCTATTGGTTTGCTTCCCAACTTGCTTTAGTGTATTTGATACTTATACCCCCTGGCCCTGAATTATGCAACTGGTAACAGGGGGCTTCAATTGCTTTATGAAACCTGCCAATTCTGTTGTGCTAAGGACTGTGTATGAGACATATATTTTTTAACTCCACAGGATACTATGGTGATGGCTTGAATGCCATCATTGTATTTGCTGCCTGTTTTCTACCGGATAGCAGTCAAATGGATTATACGTATGTCATGGAAAACCTTTTCCTGTGAGTGTGGAAATATTGTAGTAAAACTCTTTCATGTGATGAAATAGATGATTTTCATTAAGAAATAAGTGCAGAGTTGAAATGGGTTCCTTTGTTGCTTAGTTCTTTTGAGGCAAACAGAAATTTGGTTTGTATAAATAGAATAAAATGAAATAAAATATCTACAATGGAAAGAAGCCAAAGGGAAGTGATTCCTGTTTTGCCATAGTTAAGCCTGAATTGAGCCTTGATATTTAAAGAAAGTTTTTCTTGAACTGCCCCTAACCTTCCATGGCTGAAGTCCTATGTAATTCCATAATAAATAGTCCTCAGTTTACCACAACTGAGCTCAAAATTTATGTTGGTAAGCGATACAGTTGTTAAGTAATTTTGCCCCATTTTATGACCTTTCTTGCTACAACTGTTAAGTGAATCACTGTAGTTGTTAAATTAGTAACACAATTGTTAAATGAATTCCCCATTGACTTTGCTTGTCAGAAGGTCGCAAAAGGTGCGGCATTGTAACAGTCAGAAACATTAACCAGTTGCTGTGATCTGAATTTTGATCTCGTGACCATGGAAATGTTGCAGCGACTGTTAAGTCTGATAAATGGTCATGAGTTTTTTCAGTGCTGTTGTGACTTTGAACAGTCACTAAAGAAATGGTAGTAAGTTGAGGACTACCTGTAAAACTATAATTTCCCATGGTGGGAAATCCACATAGGTCAGGAGTTCTGTCTGAATTTCCAGACTATATTCTTGCTTCGAATCCTGTCCCTGAATCCTGCTCCTAAATTCTCTGCCAATGGTGTGAGTGCAGTCATTTACTTATACTGCAGTTTTCATGCCCTGAAGAGTAAAATGAGCATGGGCTTCTTATTTAAATATTTCATATTCCCAAAGGAGTGACAGTATGACCTGTACTATGTAGGTTACTTAGCCTATGGGTGGAATTACACTTTTAATAAAGAACTCCCTCAACTGCCAATTTTCTTTCTGGAAATTATGTATTTGCTTAAGTGCCAAAACATAGGGCAGGGTTTCTCAGCCTTAACAACTTTAAGATATGTGAGCTTCAACTCCCAGAATTCCCCAGCCAGTTGAAGTCTACATATCTTAAAAGTTAATATTTTAAAGTTCCTAAGGTTAAAAAAAAACACTGGCATAGGTTCTTAAAAGGAAAAAAAAATGCTTGTAAAAATATTATTTCTCCCCATTTCTTTTTCTTCTCCTTCTTTTTGTTGAGATATGTAATAAGTACTTTGGAGCTCATGGTTGCTGAAGACTATATGATTGTTTACTTAAATGGAGCAACCCCAAGGAGAAGAATGCCAGGGCTCGGATGGATGAAAAGATGCTACCAGATGATTGACAGGCGGTTTGTGGATCAGTTATATTTTCTAATTATTATTTTTCTTAGTCTATTTACTATTTTAAATCCCCTTGCTCCATTCTTTTTAAATGCAAGCTGTTGCTTGTGAGTATCACTGAAGATTAAGAATACATTTTAGAACACATGCCAAAAATGTGTGAATCAGTGTGTGATAATGCTAAAGTTGTTGAACATGTACTGTCATTTTTCTCAACCAATGTGTTTCATACTGAAGACTTAAAGTATCTTAGGCTCAGTATTCTTCAATATATTTATAAACAACTTAGATGAGGGAATATAAGGGGAACTTACCAAATTTGCAGATGATAATCAGCTGGCAGGAATAGCCAACACCCTAGATGATAGGGTTAAGATTGATCTTGACACATTTAAACACTGGCTATCTAAACAAAATGAAATTCAATGTAGAGAAAAGTAAAGTCTTACGCTTAGGCAAGAAAAACCAAAAGTACTCACATAGACTGGGTGAAAGCAGGCTTAACAGTAACTGTGAGAGGGATCTTAGAGTCTTAGTGAACAACCATTTAAATATGAGCCAATAGTGTGTGATGGCAGCCAAAAAAACCAATGCAATCTAGATTGCATTAACAGAGGAAACAATCAAGATCAAGTGTGGTACTAATACCACTCTATAAGCCTTAGTAAGACCACACTTAGAATACTGCATCCAGTTTTGATCACTACACTATAAAAAAGATATTAAGACTCTAGAAAGAGTGCAGAGAAGAGCAACCAAGATGATTATAGGACTGGAGGCTAAAATATATGTTGAACAGTTGCAGGAACTGGGCATGGCTAGTCTATTGAAGAGAAGGACCAGGGGGGACATGATAGCAGTGTTCCAATATTTGAGGGGCTGCCACAGAGAGGAGGGCAACAAGCTATTTTCGCCAAGCAGCTGAAGGCCAGACAAGGAATAATGGATGAAAACTGAACAAGGAGAGATTCAAGGAATAAGGTGAACTTTTCTGACACTGAGAGCAATCAATCAATGGAACAGCTTGCCTTCAGAAGTTGTGGGAACTTCATCACTGAAAGCTTTCAAGAAGAGACTGGACTGCCTTCTGTCAGAAATGGTGTAGTTTCTCCTGCTTGGGTGGGAGGTTGACCTACATGACCTACATGATCCTTTCCAACTCTGTTAATCTTTCTTTTTAAATGCAGATTAAGGAAGAATTTGAAATCATTCATCATAGTTCACCCTTCTTGGTTTATAAGGACAATTCTAGCTATCACACGGCCATTTATAAGGTCAGACGTTACCATTTTTGGACTTTCTAAAATGCTGAGTTTTTACATGATCAGGAACTGCTTTGATTGTGAGATAAGCAATTGGGGAAGTAAAGAAACAGCTTCTGATTCAGCTGTGTTCTGATAAGGCTCTTTAAAATGATAAATATATTTGTTTAATTTTACCATGAGTAACATTAACAAAAATAAATTTATCATTTCCTTATAATAATTACATTTTAACTTCTATATATGGCATTATCACAGAATAATTTATGCAGTATTTAATAGGTTTGTGCAGGCAAAATGAGTGCTTGTTCTTTTTCTATACAATCTAAGGAATAAGAACTCACCTAACAAATTAAGTAGGTTATCTTAGATGAGGTTCATATAAATTACTGTGATATTTGAAGACAGTACAGGTAGTCGTCAACTTATGGCCATAAAAGAGACCAGAATTTATATTGCTAAGCAAGGCAGTTGTTAGATGGATCACACCTGATTTTATGACCTTTTTGACATAGTTATTAAGCAAATCGTGCAGTTGTTAAACAAATCCAGCTTCCCCCATTGACTTTGCTTGTCAGAAGCTGGCTGGAAAAGTTGCAGATGGCAATCACATGATGCTAGGATACTGCAACCATTGTAAATATATGCTGGTTGTCAGGTGCCCAAATTTTGATCACGTTGGGATGTTGCAATTGTTGTAAATGTGAGGACCAATCATAAGTGACTTTTTCAGTGACTTTCAGTAACTTTGAAAGCTCACTAAAGATCATTCCTACCTTAGCCTGCAATTTAGCAGCTTATTAGTTAACATGGAGATGAATTTTATATTTTATTTTATATATTGCTTAACTAGTGAATTGTGCTTTTTGTGTTTCAGTTCAAAATTCAGTAATAAGATACAATACGTCAACACTTTGGCAGACCTTAACGAACTAATTCCAATGGAATATGTAAATGTCCCAGAAAGTATTGTCAAGTAAGTGAAGAGCATTTGGAGAATAATAATGAGATATTATTATTTACTGAGATATTATTTATCTACTATAAAACAAAAGGATTGCTATTTTTAAGGAAATTTTAATTTTATCTAAATAATGTATAATATTTACAAAAGTACAAAAGTACTCAACAATGTGATTAAAACTGAACAGCACTAAAAATAATTGTTTGTCTTGTTTACTTGATTAAAATTTAAAAGCACAATTTAAATTCTAATATGGTTCCTTGTTATATAAAGAAAGCCAAGCCAAGAAAACAAAAGAGAAATGGTTAAGAAATCAGAATAAGTTTAAGCTATAGAAGACATGATTGAGGGAAGCTAATAAAGCACTCCTCAAATATCTGAAGTGATCAGTGATCTCCTTCTCAATTACCTCAAAGTGAAAGGGCAGGACCAATTAGTTAAAAATATAAGAAAGAAAATTCAGGCTAGAAGTTGTGAGAAATTCATGACAGCATCAGTTGTTAACCAGGGAACAGAGCAGTGGTGGGTTGCTCCTGGTTCGGTCCAGTTCGTGCGATCTGGTAGCGGTGACGTTATGACGTCACCGAACCAGTTCTCCGTGGCCCGGACCCGGGTCCACCTGCACGCTCAAACTTACTATTTTCTGGAAAACCCCCCCAAAATAGGTTTTTCCTTAAAAAAACCCTTAGTGTGCATGTGTGGTAGTGCTCTTTAGGTGCGCACGCGAGTGAAGCGAGCGTGCACGTGCAAATCGCACGCGCGCGTGTGCAGAAAGAGAACCAGTAGTAAAGGTAAGTAGAACCCACCCCTGGAACAGAGGTGAGTTCTCTTTTACTGGAAGTCTCCAAACGGAGGCTGGCTAATTGTTTATCAGGATGCTATCGTAGATCCTGCACTAAACAGCATTAGGTGGCCTCTTTGGCATCTGTCAACTCTATGAGTCTGTGAAAGATCCAAGAATCTATTCCAATGTAACTAATTTATTCATACCATCTGTTTGGAATAAAAATTAATAGTTTTCAAAATATTTTTGAGAATTGCATGAGATATTGTAGAATGGGAATATATTTTATTCACAGAAAGTGGAGATGTAATTCTCAAAGTGTTCAAGTTCTGAGTACTGATGTTTTGGGGATTCATAAGTGTTTCTGATTTGCTTTATAAATTATTTTCCTGTCCAAAACTTTCAGGAATTGCTAAGGATGATAGGATATTAGTTCAATGTAGCTGGACAGTGCCAAGAGGGGGAAAATCCAGAACATCTCATGGTTTTACTAGTTCTCTCACTGCGCATAGTAGTTCTCAGTGTGAACATGCCAACCCACTAATAACAAAGTGAGTCTGGAGCCCATTGAATAAGGTCCAAAGGATCATACTGTGCATAATGAAATAGACCTTGTAGTTTAAATTTGCATTGACACTAGATGCATATACAAGAGCCTCAGTGCTGACTCTACACTTTAACTTGGCATTGGGAATAGTTCTTTGTGATGTGAAGGTGATACATTTGGCACAAATATGATGTCTGCATATTATTTGACCTTGTGTATGTTTGTCCTTCACCCACTTTTATCTTGAAAGGTATGATGAAGAGCGATCCATTCAGAGAAGAGTAAGGTAAAACCCTTGCTCTGCTGCAGCCTGTGCTGATGTTTTTAAACGACTGAGGATATCTGAGGCAGTAGAGGATTTCAGCAGCTGACATTTAAAAAGATCCCATAGCTCTCTGTAATGAATGTCACGCATGAACTATTGAGATCAGTTGTAAATTTCCTTCATTTGGCCTGTTCTGGATTTAACTTCAATCACTTTGTCAGTTTTGCACAGCATGCATGCTGCAAACTCCTGCTAGTTTTACAAGATCTGCCTACATATGGACTACACACACACACATACACACACACACACACACACACACACACACAGATAGAGAGATAAACAAATGAAACCAAAATCAGTAACACATTAAAAAAAATATTTTGTTGGTGCATAATTTCAAAAGCATGTTCCTTGCTTGATTGACATTCTGCTTTTCCCTGCTTCTATTTTATGTTCTGCTTGCTTCTTCTCCTTCACCAATAACCTTTACTCATGCAGACTGGATGAAGAGCTCAGGGAGGCATCAGCAAAGTAAGATAGAATTCTGATAATAAACTATATTCTTTTTTCATTCTTAAAAAGGATTAACTATTAAGAAAATACATGTTAATCTTATACAGGGCTATACAGAGGTGTCATTAAGAATAGTGAATATTACCGCTACATAATATTATGTAGGAGTAATATTCACTATTCTCAGTGGCACTTCTGCAGAGTGGCCTGAGGGATCCTGGGAATTGTACTTCAGCAGCATCCTAGTTCAGTCTAATCATAACTGCTAGGTAAAATGTTATTTTTAGGACATGGTGCACAATTGGTAATCCCTAAGGCTTTGAGGGACGCAGTGACTCAGTGGCTAAGGTGCTGAGCTTGTCGATCAGAAGGTCGGCAGTTCAGTGATTTGAATCCCTAGTGCCGCGTAACGGAGTGAGCTCCCGTTACTTGTCCCAGCTTCTGCCAACCCAGCAGTCTGAAAGCACGTAAAAAATGCAAGTAGAAAAATAGGGACAACTTTGGTGCTCTGTGCGCCTTCGGCATTTAGTCATGCTGGCCACATGACCACAGAGATGTTTTCGGATGGCGCTGGCTCCTCGGCTTAGAAACAGAGATGAGCACCGCGCCTAGAGACGGAAATGACTAGCCTGCATGTGCGGGAGAACCTTTACCTTTTAAGGCTTTGTATGCTCCAAGTCCACTTTCAGTGGATGCTAGTTTTCAATAACAGTAACTTTTCAATACCCTGGAGATATTAAGACTGGATAAGTTGCCCTAATACAGATAGTTGAGGGTAAAGAAGGAATATTACAAGTGAATTAAAAACAAACAAGTTGTCTTTAGTTTGGATGCATCCACTTACGTTTTTATGTCACCAAAATCCATAAATCCACTGTATCTTTGTTACAAATGAAAGTGCAAAGAATATATTCAAAGACATTTACTTGAAAGGAGATTCCAGAGTACATGGGTAAATTTATTTCTTAAATGAATGTGTTTTCTATCAGCTTTAGTATTTTTCTTTAAAACAGTAATTTTGCTCATTTTTTCTTCAGGTGAAATTGGCCAAATTAGCCAAATTAATTAGCTAGGCTAGCATTGGATATGACATTTGGCAAATTGGATGATAAAATGGTTCCATTTATGTATTCTAAATCAGTCTAGGTCCCTTTAAGAAAACAGATAATGTTTTTAGAGAATATAGTTCTACTCGTGCAGGATTTTATATTATGATGAAGATTGATTTTATGATCAAAAAAGTGGCATAGCATTACACAGAACCCTCAGTTTAATGGATTGATAGGGGAAAAGTTTTTGAGTCAAATGTTCATTAAATGCTGAATTTTTAATATATAAAACACACATATAAACTATCTTATAAAACTTATAAAATATATGTAGTTGTACATAACATGAACATAATGTTCAAATGTACAATTGTTGTGTCATTCATAATAGTGTTTGTCTGTTACCTGGGGCAAAGTTTCTTGTTATCAAAAGTCCAGATTTTGTTTATTGCATCCATTAAAGTCTACTGAATAGAATTTATTAAAATGGGGGCGACTGACAGAAATATTCACTACTGAGTCACTCTAAGCCTAAATAATCTTTTGCTAGACTGGCTTTAACCATGTCAATTGCATGAGCTTTATAGCACGCTGAAAAATGCATATATGTTATTACCTTATTACGTGATTATATCGAAGTAGCCATTTTGGATTGAAGTAGCCATTTCAGAAAGCTTAAATATGCTGCTGCTGTGAAGTTGAACTCAAATATACTGTTGTGAAGATGCATCTATTTTGAATGATGCCTAAAAATAATTTTAGTAAGCTGCCTATCTGCTTGCAATCCTAGAACACTTGATAATGACCACAAGCAAGATTTTGATAGATTGCATCAACAAAGCTGTTCAGAGCAGTTAAAAATATGTCATGACTATCATTTCATACTGCTCTGGTTAAAGCTTTGTGCCTTATAGCATATATCCAATGCTCTATTTGGTAATAATGGGTGATATCAGTGCAACAGCTCACTGAATTATAGAAAATACAGTTTAATATACACATATTTTTGTATGATATATTTTCCAGCCAGTATTAAGAATGAAACTGTATTCATATGACTATCTTATAGCCTCATCCTATCTATGCTTAGGCACCTAGAAGTCTCTATAAGTACATTCAGGATTATCTAAGATCATTTTCCTAGGAGTAGCATTTCAACTATAAATTCTTAAAATGCATTGTTTTTTAATCTTCTTGCAGTAATTGATTCCAATATTCCAATTAGTCTGCTGCTATAACAGCAAAAAAATTGTGTCATAACACTCTACAAAGTAAAATTTTGGGGGGAAACATTCCTTAATGAACATTGATAACTTATGAAGACATCATAAAAAAGATTTTATCAAAAAGATAAAATTTGCTTGTGCAAATGCCTTTGTTAAGCTTTAAAAGTAAATATGTATTTATAAATATCTGTGTCTAACAAAAAAGAATGCATTTATTATTTTTCATTTTCCCTTGCCTTCAGAGCAAGCTGTCTTTCAAATGAGCCCGAAATAACGGCAGTCCAGCAGGAGTAAGAATTTCATAAACAAGCCATTATCTATGAGTATTATTCATAATAACCTTATGCAAGAGACATTGAAGAACTGGGTAAACTCCAGGTAGTCTCTGAGATCCAAATACTTACATGGGCCTTTTAGATCAGCAGATAAAAGTTTAGATAAAAGTTAAATTTTTGACAATGCTAAAGTCAGACAAAAATTGCTACCAGGTTTATTATAAACATGTAGTAACACATGATGTAACCCTATTATTAGGCTACTAAAGTATATGTTAATACTTTCATCTTATTTAATTAGTAATTAAAGTCAATAGATACAATTTGCAACTTTGCTTTAATGGAACAACATTTTTTACTATATCTTTCTGGAGTCTACCCTACCTTCTTTTTTATTTACCGTCACCTTTTTATATTCACTGTAAAATCTTTCACAGAGTTGCATTTTCATTTGCCTTTGTGGCTTGAAAACCAAACAGTACAGTAGTCCTCAAGTTAAGACCACAATTGTGAGATCCCATTGCTAAGCAAGGCAGCTTTAAAGTGATTTGCAACCTTAATTAACAACTTTTTCTGCCACAGTTGTTAAGCAAATTACTGCAACCGTTAAGTGAATCGTGCATTGTTAAGAGAACCTGGCTTCCCCCATATTGACTTTGCTTGTCAGAAACTAGCTGGGAAAGTCACTAAGATACTGTAACCTTCCTAAATACATGCCAGGTCCAAGCACCTGAACTTGATTATATCATCACGGGGAGATTGCAAAGGTAGTATATTTTAGGATTGTTCATAGGTTTTTTTTTCAGTGCCGTTGTAACTTTGAACAGGTGCTAAACTAAGGTTTTAAGTTGAGGACTGCTGCACATAAATATTTTTATAAAAAAGCATAAGTGTTCTGCATGTGTTGAATATCATTTTATAGTTTATGAAAGCTATATGACGTTAGAAGAAATATACATTAGTGTTTAATTATTAAAGAGAATACGTGGATATATCTGGTAGTAGTTATTATTTTGCAAGCTGTAAAAGAAACATTGCATTGGGCTGTACTTATTTTTAATTATACTTCGGATGACTCATTAAGTCCTATTGTGTTCAGTTGCTCTGTTCTAATGTTAAAATTTGTATTCAGCCCAATTTTGTAAAGGAACTAAGAGGTATTAAATATCACATCCAGAGTTGGTTGGTCATGAAAGTTAATTATGACAATATCATTATTAACATCTTGATTAGGCCTGTAAATTATAGAACCGTAAAAGAGTTATTATATTATACTATTATATTAATTATAGAATATCCTTCTGATCTATAATGATAATATTCTAATTTTTTACAAAGTTTTTTTTAATGAGATAAAATGGGATGAAAATGAAAATTATTTATCTTTCAAATAAAAGAGGATCAAAATGTATTGACTATTATTGGTAATAATTTTTATCAGGTATGGTATTGCATGGCATTATACTTTGGACTAATCCATTAATAAAAAGTGCAATAATGGTAACTACTACTAGAGGAAGAAAGCTTTTTTATGAATGTTTGCTTTACAGTGTGTCATTCCATGTCTCTATATAATATAATGTAAATGGAGAATAGGGTGGGACAAGTATTGTGTTACAAATAAACACTCAAGCTTCAGAAGATTTAATATTTTAGAAACAAGAAGATTCTTAGGACATGTTAGGCTGACCATATAGCCAGTTTTTATGAGAAGAAATAAAAGTGATGGGATTCTTGTTAGAATTACAAACTATAGGCTTCTCAGGTTTGATTGATAGCTTCTAGGTGTGCCTAGAGCAGAGGTAAGGTGGACCCTAGGAAACATTTCTTGTAAGAATTTTTCAGGCATCTATTGGAAAATGATCACTTGGAACTGTTTGAATTAGATTCTGGCTAGCAGGTCCTCTGGAACTGGCTGAGATACAATCTTGTTGAATATATGGGAAGAATAGAAGATAATATACGTAGCTCAGGCTTAAACAATGAGTTCTTGATTATCTTTGAGCCTTTTTGTTTTCTTACACATTTTTCATCAGCTGACTAGGTAACGTTATCAGTATTAGTGAGTGTGGGGGTTTTGTCATTGTTTGTGTGTGGGCTTTAAGTCCCTTTTGAATGGTGTGTAAATGCGATCATCAATAGACAAATAGAGATAAAGTACATTTACATACCAAGGAGACAAAAAATTCTAACAAAAAGACCAAGGTCTATTCTCTTTGACAGCCAACACCGCAATAAGCACCAAAGAATCAAACAGAGAATAATATCCTAATCAAAGAACAACCAAGGAAAAAAGTACACCTCTACCAATGCTGGCAGAGCAAGCTATTGTATATAAATAGGAAGCAAAAGTCGTGTAATGAAATGTCTGCAAGTAAACAACCAAGCACAGAGAGCCCCAAGGCCTCCACAGTACATGGAAAGAATTGAGATGTTGAGATGAGGAAATGGACAGTTTTTGTGGTTCAGACACACCTTTTGTCTTTAGTTCCTTATCTCACCTGGTTGGTTAAGACCTCCTGGGTGATTATATGTGGTTGGAATCCATGTGGTGGTGAATGGTTCTTTAAGAAAGGGACAGTTCCATCTATTTTGAAAGAAACAGTTTCATTCCCTAAGATGCCATCATTAGGTCCAACAGGGTTGGACAATTTTCACTTTTACAACTTTCTCTTCTTTGTAGCCAGGTTTCAAGTTAGGTTATACTGATGACATGGCATGGACTGTAATTGTGAATAACCTCTGGCAGGCACAGGATATAGGTTAGTGCATCTGTCCTGATCCTTCTTGATCTCTTAGCAGCTTTCAGTACCATTGATTGGAATATCTTTCTGGATCTGGTTAGGAAGTTGGGAGTGAGAGGGCCACTGGTTTTTCTTCCTTCAAGGCCAGTTTCTGTCACTTTTGGTGAAGGAGGAAAGGGCCAACCTTAGACCTCCACATTGCAGGGTGCTTCAGAACTTGACTCTTCCCCCATTCCTGTTTAATATTTACCTGTAGTTGCTAGGTAACATCATTCATTGGTACAAGGTTAAGTCCCATCAGTGTACTGATAGTACTCAGATGTATATGTTTTACACTGTACTGCCCAAATGAAGCTGCCAAGGCTCTTTTCCATTCCTTGGAAGCTGTGGGATCTAGATGGGGAAGAACAGGCTCCAGCTTAACCCTAGCAAAATCAAGTGTCTATGGGTTTTAGAGTCCCCAGACCAGAGATTTTCTCATTCTAACTGTGAATGTCCATTGGAGCCGATGTACAATTTGGCAGTTTTTCTGGTCTTGAACTTACTCAAGATGTAAGTGGAGCTGTGCACAAAGGCATCTTATGGGCCCTTTATGCCCAATCCTAGAAAGAGAGACTTTGCTCATGGTCACTTATACTTTAGTCACTTTCTTTTTGGACTATTGCAATGCAGTCTACGTGGGGCTGCTCTAAGACCATTCAGAAGCTCTATAGCTGGTCTAGAATGCAGTGAGGCAGGATAGTCTTTGGATCATACCAGGGGTGAAATCCAGCAGGTTCTAACAGGTTCTAGAGAACCGGTAGCGGAAATTTTGAGTAGTTCAGAGAACCGGCAAATACCACCTCTGGCTGGAA
>JANHFM010005813.1:39774-51959 GCA_032468115.1 Grayia smithii | reverse complement strand
ATTTTTATCCAAAATGCTTTAACCTTTTTGCATGTCCACCAAATATGAAAATAAGTAGCATCATCACATCCACATCTCCAACATTTAGCTTCCATATCAGGGTACATGCAAGACAATTTTTGTGGCTTCAGGAAAGAGAACTAACACGGTGCTGCCATCTAGTGTATGCAGTAGTCCTACGTAGGTTGGCATCTTAGAGCATTTCCAAGGAGCTCTGGGTTGCATACCGTATTCTTATAAGAAAAGATACAGGATCCCCTCTTCACAAACCAATGAATCCCCTCTTCACAAACCATATCCTTTGAAGATATGAGTCAATATTTTCTGGACTCTGCAATTTTCCTGAAACCAGGCAAAGACAAACCCATGTTTTGCACAGCTTGGGTCTCTTTTTCTTCTGGCTTTGGTCTTGTTTCACCTTGCTTCTCTAAAGTGGGTAACCCCTTGGTCAGCATCTGCTTTCCCATAATCAAGTTAGGGAAAAAATGCAGGTATTAGTGAGCCAGGCAGTTCTAATCCTTCTAGTCAGTTTCATACTCCCTG
This sequence comes from Grayia smithii, assembly GCA_032468115.1. Lineage (NCBI taxonomy): Eukaryota > Metazoa > Chordata > Lepidosauria > Squamata > Grayiidae > Grayia > Grayia smithii. The sequence goes on along the minus strand of JANHFM010005813.1, from coordinate 51,416 downwards.
TAAAATAACAACAATAATAGAAAACCCTGCTGGCTTCATGTTTTTTGTTGTGAAAAGTGAACTCACTGAACTTCTGCCTCGTCTGGTTCCTAATCTTATCCCCCCCCCCCCCCCACCCCCAAAGTTATAGTCCAGCCTGCAGTGATGGTTTGAACTACTGGAAAAAGCGTCCTGTTGAAAATGCCACCATGCTATCCTTCGAAGATCACCAGGAGAAAATATTTTTTTAATGGAAAAAAAAACTATGGTAATTTCTATCTGTCAACAACTTTTTTGGGAGGAATAAATGGCTAGATATGCAAAAAAACAAACAAACCCAAAACCCCAAGTTCCTGCAAAAATGGCTAGATGTGCAAATAACAACAACAACAGGCTACTAGTGGCCTGCTTTTTCTCAGTATTTTGAAGCTGGCAGAAGTGAAGATAATTGAAAGTTTGGCTTCAAACTTGGTTATGAGAGATTGTAAAGTGGAAAAAGGTTGCTTGTTATGGAAGTGCTCCAAGATTAGTTATTCCTTGGCTCTTTTAATATTTAAATGCAGAGTATTTCTTGAAAAAAAAAGGAAAACTTTTAACAGAGTTTTAAGTGAGATCCTAATGTGATTCAGAGCCTTCACAGATGTTAATTTGGCACTGTTAACTGCAGTTGCCCTGTTTTGGCCCCTGTAAATTTTGTGGGTTTTTTTCACTGTTTAAATTGCAGATTGGGACCATTCCTAATTTTTTTTTTTAAACTTAATTATGTAGAAGCAATTGTGAAAAAAACCCAAAAGTTCAATAAGTTCTCTCATAGCCTAATATACATGGGGAGAGGGATGACTACATATGAGAACATATATGGATAGAAATAAAACCCAATACATGGATTTAGTAAAGCTAAAATACTTAATAAAATGATAGGATAATATTCTGAAACATTGGCACAATATAAAGTAAAACATTTTGACTCCTATACTAATATTTGCGGCTATCATAGCATCAAATAAACATTTACTGCTAATTATTGCATCATACAGTCATAGAATAGCATTTCTATATTAAGGAAAAAGCTTATACATTTTGAAAAATGCTAGTTAATTTCAAAGCATGGTGACCAAGGAATCATTGGATGGACTAGAGTATATTGTTATGAATTAATAGCATTATATTGAGTTATTTAATAGGCATATTTATTTAATCAAACTTTGCAGTAATAACAGGCAGAACTTGTTCATAAGAATTTATTATAATAAGCTTAAAAACTACACAGTGCTATCATCTTGTTTTAGCAATATAGCTTTCCATAGATTTAGGTATACACAATGACATTTAAGGTCATTAATATTATTATTATTAATCATTAATAGTCATGATGAATAGAAGTGACCTAGGGTGCCTATGTTTGCAGTTTTCTCCATTGATATAAAATATATTGTTCATCTCCTGGGGAAACTATGAAACATATACGGTACATCATAAAGAAGCAGAAAGCCAGCATATAAACCATGAATGTTGGGGGAAAAAAGGCTTGCCTCCATTTTAATAAATGGAATTTTATTTTGCCATCTATAGGATAGAAAAGAATTTTATTTTGCCATTTATGAGATTGTAACAAATATATAAATTAGCTAATTAATTCATTAATTTAGTAATCTGTCTTGTCTTTACCTCATGTTTTGTGCTTGTAATCATATCCTGTGTATTTACTTTGAATATCGCTCAGGTCTTCTTTTATTATTTATATCAAACTTTATCAAATTTGGAGACTACCCATCTCACAGATCAAGTTATTGTTTGTAAAATATAAGTTTAAATCTTTAAACGGAATCTTTAGACTTTAAAATAACACTAGAATGTTAAAATTGTATTCCTTGGAAAAGGCATTGGTTTAAACCACTGTGCTGTCATAATGATGACACATGCATCATAATGTCATCTTACAAAAAAGTGATTATGTAATTATCACATCATAATGCACATGATTGTTTTGTTTTCTATTCTGTATTCTTACATTTTTATTTATTATTTTTTAAAATAAAAAGCAAGCAAGGATAAGAGAAAAAAAAGATACAAAAACATATTTATATGTGGACGAAAGGTATTACCAAGATTGTACAGTTAGTGATTACTATATTTGTATGACTCTGTACTTTAAATCATCCCGAGTCCTTGGAAAATAGGATGATATAAACACTTATATAAATAAATAGAATAAACAAATAATAATTTGCACAAAGCCATCATGGCACACATCGCATCACTTCTGCCTCTTGCCACCTCTTCAGATGTCTATGTTCCTTGATACCACACAAACCATATTATCAGCTCTTGGGAATAGCATCCTATTCAGTTTAGGATCCCTGCTTTGTCTATCACTTGTTTTTAATTTCTGCTTAACTGCTTTCTGCTTGGACTGAACTGAAGTTTTCAAAAGTTTGTTTTCTTAAACGTTGCCTTCTAATTTTGATAGAGCACCATATTTATTTACTTTCATTTTTCTGTTCATGTTGTTGCTTAAACTAAGCTTGAATTTCCATTTAACATTTTGTGGGCAACCAAGGCCATAAAGTGAAGAGCATCCATCAATTGGCTGGAGTGGCTTTCAGTTTTCAGTGGCTGAGATTTTACAGTTATTAAGAATTGAATTCAGAGGTGGTATTCAGCAGGTTCTGACCAGGTCTGGAGAATCAGTAGTGAAAATTTTGAGTAGTTTGGAAAACTGGTAAATACCACCTCTGACTGGCCCCACCCCCATCTATTCTCTGCCTCCCTAGTCCGAGCTGATCAGGAGGAAATGGGGATTTTGCCCCTGGAGTGGGGAGGGAATGGAGATTTTACAGTATCGTTCCCCTGCCACGCCCACCAAGCCACGCCCACCAAGCCACGCCCACAGAACCGGTAGTAAAAAAATTTGAATCCCACCACTGGTTGAATTGTTTACACCTTGGTCATCAGAAAGCCTACTCCTTATCCTTTTATTTTATTAAGTGAAATTTAATAATATTTAAGTTACCATTCAAATATTAAGATTTGTATCTTAAGAAGCACTCCTGATTTGAATCCTCAACGTCGATCCCTGATAGATGTTTAGATACTACCACCCAGAACAAGAGAGGGTCAATTATGTGATTGCAAAGCCAGTTGTTCCTCCACAAGTATTTGTAAAATGTTTGTACTAAAACCAAGCATTTTGAAGGGTGAGGTGATTTGCAGTATTGCCAAAAGAGCTGTCCCTGAACAATGTATCTTGTTATACACTATATTAATAGTGCATAAGCAAAAACAGTCCTGTAATTAGTACTTCAATTATCATTAGAGCCAAAATGCATCCCCTGTGGGCTACTTGAGTCCTACTCAGGCGATTTGGAAAACTGCAACTATCATACAAATCAACATGCCTTTACAAAGTTTATAATCAGCTTTGCATTGTTTCTCAACTCTGTTTAAATTCAGAACTGATGGTGTTCTTTAAAAATCCTCATGTGGGAGGATGATGACAGGGTAAGATTCCCTTCATTGCCACTTATGAATAGATATTGTTTACTCTTCTCATTCTACCATCTCCTGGGACCACAGCGAATTTGTGGAAATGGTTGGCTTGCATTGATTTGAATAAAAGAAGCAGTGTTGTATACAAAGCAGAGACATCACCCTGCCAACAAAAAGTGCATATAGTCACGGCTATGGTTTCCCAGTTGCAATGTATGGTTGTGAAAGCTGAACCATAAGAAAAGCTGAGCGCCAAAGAATTGAGGCCTTTGAACTATGGTGCTGGAGAAGACTCCTGAGAGTCTCTTGGACTGCAAGGCGAACAAACTAGTCAGTCCTAGAGGAGATCAGCCCTGATTGCTCTTTAGAAGGCCAGATTCTGAAGATGAAACTCAAATATTTTGGCCACCTAATTAGAAAGAAGGACTCACTGGAGAAGAGCTTAATGCTAGGAAAGATTGAGGGCAAAAGAAGAACGGGACGACAGAGAATGAGGTGGCTGGATGGAGTCACTGAAGCAGTCGGTGTGAGCTTAAATGGATTCCAGAGGGTGGTAGAGGACAGGAAGGTCTGGAGGAAACTTGTCCATGGGGTCACGATGGGTCGGACATGACTTCTCAACTAACAACAACAATGGTCACCAGAGGCATAGGAGAGGGGTAGAGTCCACCTGGCCCAGGCTAGAGGAAGGTATTTGTTAGAAGTCACTAAGGATCATACATAGTGGTGGATAGTTATCAATGAGTCTGAATTGTACAAAAATTTGAGGCCATGTGATCACGCCTGTTAAAGCCACAGAAAGCTATGCATGACCTCAGCTGGCAGCAATGTATAGAAATTTAAAACTGCCATGGTGATGATAATAATACTGAAGGACCCACCACATAGCTCCCCAGATCACATACCTTCCTCACCAATCTGTTCGTTGAAGACATGCACTCTTCTGCGTTCACCTGCTAATTCATTGGAACTTTCTCTATGAAGTCTATGCCAGCTGTTTTTAAACTCTGGGGCAGAAACAATACAGTCCAAGGTTTTCTGACAGGCCCAACTATACTGAAAGGAAGGAATTCTTCTGATCAATTTTCCAAGGAACATCATTCAAGCCACCTCCATCTCATAGTCACTACAAGAATCCGGTTGGAAAGGATGAAGGCAAGAAATAAAAGGGAGGGAGGGCATTTTTTTTCTAAAAGAAAATAAAACTGTGATGCATCAGTAATAGATTCTTTAGCACCATACCAAGGTACCATTTCTATCTCCATTACCACAGTGAGGCAGGTAGGGCCAAAGCTTTTTGGTTACTCCAGATAAATCACTCAGATTTCCCAGAGCAGTCAGTTCCCAGCATCATGACACAGCTCTTGTAGATAGGGGAAGAATAACTAAGAAGATGGTGCTGTCCAAAAAGCCTCCTCACTTGCTCACAGCATAGGCTGAGGGCAGCGCTGAGAAGAGGAACCCCAAGGCTCCATCAGCTGATGACCTCAACTTCTATCTCCTGCATGATGGTCTTTCCCAGCTCTGCCAGCCATTCAGATTTCAGAGATCTCTTGCTTTGTAAGTCCTCAACTTGTATCAAAATTTTTGCTTTTCCAGCAAGATGTTTCCAAACCTATCAGATCGCTGTTGGAAATGTAGATTGGCCAGGGGAACATTCTTTCATCAATGGTGGACCTGCCCAAAGATTTAAAAATTTTGGACGAAAATTAAAAATTGGCTATTCCAAATAACAAGCATGATCTTCCCCCTCAAACCAGAAGTATATCTCCTAGATATGAAACAGAACAAAACCAAAAATAATGACTGGTATTTATTTTTACATATCGTAACAGCAGCGAGGCTGGCAATTGCCCAATATTGGAAGGATGAAAAGCTATCCCCGGAACAGTTGGTGATATCAAAAATCTTAACCTGTGCTGAATCAGATAAACTGACATACATATTAAAAAACAAACAAGATACACAGTTCTATGAATCTTGGGAAAAGTGGTACTCTTGGTATCACAACAAAATTCTGCAAAATAAGACCAACAATACAGACACTTACACTTACAATTAAATCCTCGGAACACACAGACTAGGATATGTAACTAGTTTAATCATATATGTTACCAAAAATTTCGAAATATATAAACAAAATAAGTTAGAATGATCATGTAAAAACTATCGAAGAGAGCAGAAAAGCTCTCTAGTCGTCAAATCTTGTCTTTTATGTTTAGATATTGTTGTTTTCTGTGTGTTTTTTTAGTGTTTGTTGTAGACTTGTCAATTTTTGTATTTTTCTTCTATGTTTTAACTTTTGTAAATACCAATAAAGATTATTTTTCAAAAAAAATTTTTTTTTTTGCTTTTCCATTGTTCAAGGTCCCTCTTCTCCTGTGGTTGTGCTCCTTCTTTAGATCAAATTCATGACACAACCACATCCCATCCTTGTGCAGGGCACAAAGGCATTGCAAGGGTGCCTCATTCTGACTCCTCATTGCCCTCCAAAGCTCTGGCAAGGATCCCTTTTATGGCCTCTTGAACTGGTTATTTGATATTTATGGATCTGCAGCTGCCTTTTTTGTGGTAGTCAAATGCTTGCACAGAGGGCTTTTTTGGAGCCAATTCCAGCATCTCAGCTGTAATGCGCATGCGTGGAGCGCCCATTTGGCAAAGCGTGTGCATGAAGAGAACCGGTAGTAACACCGGTTAGAACCCACTACTGCCATTCATATATATGTATATTTAGCCTTTTTGAAATTCTGAAAAAAAAAAAGGCAACAGTTTATATCCCATGTTTTTTTCCCCCCCTTGCAATGTTTGACTAGCCTGTTGGAACAATATACTGCTTTGTCACAGATGCAGAAGATAAAGCGTTAGGACTAATGTTATTAATTAATGTTCTTAATGTGAAAGGACCCAGTCTGCTGCAGGGAGATCTCTCCACCACCCCCATCAATACTGGAAGGATATTTTTCCTCTTTGTTGTTAGACCTAATTGAAGTCTTTGTTGAAACTGTGGGAATCAATGAGGTCTGGATAAAAGAACAAGAGATTTGGGTTCTGGGGTTGGTTCTGCCATTTATTTACTATGTGACTTTTACTGTTAATTGAATCTCTCTGCATCATTAACAAATGTCTGTGTTCTTAAGACAATGTGTTTGTTTACAGTCTTCTGTTATTTGAAAGCAAGGACAAAATGCCTTCTTTGTTCTCTGCAGGAAAAGCCTCAACAGTGATAGTTCAAGGACAAATAAGTGTAGTTTTCTGAAGTCTTTTCTAGATTCTGCAACTAACCCATTAAAAAAAAAAGAAGAAAGAACAGGAAGTTATAATCAGCCCATACGACTGATATATTTGAAGTTCCCTTTCACCATTTGTATAATGTCTAACGTTAATTCTCATAGTATGAGAACCAGAGGTGGTTTCTACTTACCTCTCCTACCGGTTCTAAAGGTGCACGCGCTTTGCGCATGGTTGGGGTGCGCGTAGCACGTGTGCGTGCCGAACGGGCGCTCTTGCGCATGCGCAGAAGCTTTTTTTGGCCAAAAAAGGTCAAAAAAAAATTTCTGCACATGCGCGCAAGCGCGCTCCACACGCTCCACGACCGGGCCGGTAAGTACAGGCATGGACTGTAAAGTTGACAGGGATGTCCAAGGTATGCCTTTATCCCACAGCCCTGTGCGCTCACATAGGGCTGCACTCCTCAGGGTACCATCTGCCAGACAGTGTCGGCGGGTGGTTCCCAGGGCGAGGGCGTTCTCTGTGGCCGCCCCAGCCCTCTGGAACGAACTCCCCGCCAGCCTCCGCACTGCTCCTGACCTCCGCTCCTTCCGGCATGATCTGAAGACTTGGCTTTTTAATAAGATCAATTGATGGGACTGGGTTTTTAGTATATTTAAATTTTTTTAAAATTTAAATTTCTACTTTTTCTAATTTTAATGATATTTATTGATATTGTATTTATATATGTGGTTTTAACGATTATTGTTGTTTGTCCTATATTGTGAGCCGTCCCGAGTCCTTCGGGAGAAGGGCGGCATATAAATACAATAAATAAATAAATAAATAACGGGCAAGTTTGACCTTGGAGTATGAAGTGAAACAGCGCAAAGGCTAGCAAATTTTGTTTTGTTAGAATTTAGTCAAGAGGACATACTGGTCATAGCAAACACTTTTCCAACAACCCAAGAGCTGACTCTGCACATGGACATCACCCGAAATCAGACTGATTATGTACTTTGCAGTCAAAAATATGGTGAAGTTCTTTACAGTCAGTAAAAACAAGACCTGGAGCTGACTATGGCTCAGATCATGAACTTCTTATTGAAAAATTCAGGCTTAAATTGAAGAAAGTAGGGGAAACAACTAGGCCATTCAGATATGACATAAAGCATTTCCCTTATGAATAAACAATGGAGGTGATGAATAGATTTAAGCGACTAGATCTGGTAGACAGAGTGCCTGAAGAACTAGGAATGGAGATTTGTAATACTGTACAAGATGCAGCAACTAAAACCATTACAAAGAAAAAGAAATTGAAGACAGTGAAGTGGCTGTCTGATGAGGCTTTACAAATAGCTGACAAAAGAAGGAAAGCAAAATGCAAGGGAGAAAGGGAAATATATACCCAACTGAATACAGATTTCCAGAGATTAGCAAGGAGAGAGCCTTCTTAAATGAGCAATGCAAAGAAATGGAGGGAAAAAAATAGAATGGGAAAAGCTAGAGACCGCTTCAAGAAAACTGGGAATATCAAAGGAACATTTCGTGTAAAGATGGGCAGAGAAGTAGAGATTAAGAGATGGTGGCAAGAATACCCAGAATAACTATACAAGAAACATCTTAATGCCCCTGATAACCACAATAGTGTGACCACTCACCTTGAATCAGACATCCTGGAGTACAAAGTCAAGTGGGCCTTAGGAAGCATTCATTACCAACAACAAAACTACTGGAGTTGATAGTATTCCAACTGAGCTACTTAAAAATCTAAAAGATGATGCTCTTAAAGTGCAGCACTCAATATGCCAGGAAAAGATCAGTTTACTTTCCAATGCCAAAGAATGCTCAAAGAATTTACCATACAATTGAGCTCATTTCACACACTAGCAAGGTTACCCTCAAAACCCTACAAGCTAGGTTTCAGCAATATGTGAACCAAGAACTACCAGAAGTTCAAGCTGGGTTTTGAAGAGGCTGTGGAACTAGAAATAAAATTACCAACATTTGCTGGATTATGGAAAACAAGGGAGTTCCAGAAAAACATCTACTTCTGTTTCATTAACTATGTTAAAACCTTTGATTGTGTGGATCGCAACAAATTGTGCCAAGTTCTTAAAAAGATGGGAGTACCAGATCATCTTACCTGTCTCTTAAGAAACCTCTATGTGGGGCAAAAAGCAACGGTTAGAACTAGACATGGAACAAGTGATTGATTCAAAATAGAGAAAGAAGTGTGACAAGACTATATATTGTTACTCTGCTAATTTAACTTATATGCCGAGTACATCTTGTGAAATGCTGGGCTGGATGAATCACAAGACGGAATTACGATCACAGGGAGAAATATCAATAACCTCAGATATGCAGACGATATCACTCTAATAGCAGACAATGTAGAGGAACTAAAGAGCCTCTTGATGAGGGTGAAAGAGAAGAGTGCAAAAGTTGGCTTGAAACACAATATTAAAAAAATGAAGATCATGGCATCCGGTCCCATCATTTCCTAGCAAACAGAAGGGGAAGAAATGGAAGAAATGACAGATTTTATTTTCTTGGGCTTCAAGATCACTGCAGATGGTGACCACAGCCATGAAATTAAGACACTTGCTCCTTGGGAGGAAAGCTATGATAAACCTAAACAGCATGTTAAAAAGCAGAGACATCACCTTGCCAATATGCTTTCGAATTGTAGTATTGGAGAAGACTCTTGAGAGTCCCTTGGACTGCAAGGAAATCAAATCAGTGAATCCCAACAGAAATCAACCCTGACTGTTCTTTGGAAAACAGATAATGAAGCTGAAGCTCGAATACTTTAGCCACCTAATGAGAAGAGAGGACTCATTGGAAAAGAACCTGATGCTGGGGAAGACTGAAGGCAAAAGGAGTAGGGGATGGCAGAGGATGTGATGGTTATATAGTGTCACTGATGCAATGAACATAAATTTGGACAAACTCCAGGAGACAATGAAGGATGTGCTATGGTCCATGGGGTCATAAAGAGTGAGACATGACTTAGCGACTGAACAACAACCACAGTTTAATTTAGCAACATTTAATCAACCTTTTAGTTGTACTGTTTTAGACTAAAACATTTTGTTAGTACTGATTATAGAGAAAAAAACACATCTGTTAAATTTATATAATTCTATGCAAAGTTCACATTATTTTAATTATTAAAAATTATTACATTAAGAAATTTATCTTCCAAAATCTAAAAACAAAAATGTCAGTACAAGACTTTACCTCTCTGCCAGTAAGGATGTGTCTGGCCAGTTTCACTTTTGCAAAATTTCCCTTTCCAATTGTCTTAAGGAGTCTGTAATTCCCAATATGAGGCTGCTCATCTGCACAGGAAGCTATAGAATTCCTACAGCGAGCCCCAGACCGACTAGTTCGGGAGGAAATTTCCTGTCGTCCTTCACTGTGAGAGGTATGCTATATTAAAAATAGAAAAAATTAGGATATACTGTGACACAATAGACTCTAGAACTTATAATTAAGTTGCTATCAGATTAGGAAACACAGAACAAAATATTGTTTTGCAGTATGTTCAGCTATTGCAGATTTTGTTAACAGCTGGTGATAGCCATCCATTCAGATGACTTTAAAACAGTTCAAGTATATAAATTATGATTGTCAAATTAAAACTTTAATATTTAAAGAGAAAATATTTCTGTTAATAGTTTTGGAAAAGCGAACAAGCAAACACCTGATTTTTTTTACAACTTTTGCAGTCTGCCTATTGAACAACCTCATTAGCTATTGGGAACAAGATGTATTACACATGGATTTCATACTCTGATTTCTAATTTTTTAAAAAATACTTTTACTAAATTTTAGTATTTTTACTAAAAGCACACTATTGTTGAATAGTTTAAATCAGTAATACAAATATAGGCATTTCTTGCAATGATCTGGAGAGTCTGCCCGTTTCTACCATATTTCACATTTTAGTATGATGTAAAGTCAATATTTTGCATAATTATTTAAAATCTTTGATAATATGAACTATAGCACTTTTGTCCTGTCTGCAAAAAGAAAAAAAATAACAAAGCCAACCATGCACCCAACCTCTTTTTTAATTAAACTTGGAGACAAAACTAAATCATTATATTTATGAATCATTTTCCACTATTTTTTTATAATTGGATATGCAAACTTCACGATTTCCAAAGAAAGTAAAATCCTCCCTTCTTCCCTACAACCACTTTTAAATAAAACTTTGCTTAAAGAAATTTTGAAATCCTAAAATAGTTTTATACATTAGGTTGGTCCCAATACATGTCCTGTATGACTTTTGATTTTGGAATTTTCATTAATGATCAATATTACATTATTCATTTATTCCTTCATTCAATTTATATGGTTACCCACTTGGCAAATGATTTTTATTTTATTCCCAGTCAAGGAAGTCTAGGCTCCATCTATGTAATCCTTCTGTTGACAGGATAAAGCACATTTATTCATAAAACTTCCTTGCTTTTAAGTTGACAAAATAAGTTTTATTTTAAGGGGAGCTATTATTCTCTCAATGAATTATTTTAGTGTTGTAATAATAATAATTTGATAATTTATCATTTTACCACTGACAGCCTTAAACACCTTTTTATTTTACAAGTGAAATATTTGCTTTAGATATATAATAAGCATTCATGTATGGTCAAAATATTTTCCCCAGCTTTTTAATAATCTAAATTAGACAATTTATTGTAAGCATAAACTGGCCATTGCAATATCATGCACAAACTTCACAATTTTAATTCTATTATTGGAATTATAATAAAGTGGCACTGGCATATGTACTATATAAGTCTTCTTTTCTTTACAATAATATTCTAGCATCATTGTTTCTTCATATTCTTCCTTATATTTACATTTAGTATTTCCTTTATATTTTTATTTATTTAAAACATTTATAGAGCTGCCCATCTTCTAACCCAGGGATGGGCAACTGTGGCTCTTTT
>JANHFM010005813.1:7568-22660 GCA_032468115.1 Grayia smithii | reverse complement strand
GGAGGTTTGTGGGCGTGGCCAGCCAGCGATCGCTACCGGATCGCCGAACCAGCCCCAGTCTCCGCTACCGGATCGCGTGATCCGGTGCGATCCGGTAGCATTTCACCCCTGCTTTATGGCTGCATAATGTAGTTAACTTGAATTTAAATAATTGGTTGACATCGCGACTTGTGAATTCTTGGTAGTGAGAACATAGCATTTCAACTGAAGTGGCACATAAATCCAGGAATATAAATAAAATAAATATGTCCTCTGGAGAAAAAAGTCCCCTTTTCCAATGAAGGATTCATTTCATGCGCTTCTCCCAAAACTAGAAATTAATATGAATATTAATAACAATTAATAACAATAAAGTAAAGGTAAAGGTTCCCCTCACACATACCGGTATGTGGTAGTCATTCCCGACTCTAGGGGGCTGTGCTCACCTCCATTTCAAAGCAGAAGAGCCAGTGCTGTCCGAAGATGTCTCTGTGGTCATGTGGCTGGCATGACTAAACGCCAAAGGCCCACAGAATGCTATTACCTTCCCACCAAAGGTGGTCCTATTTTTCTACTTGCATTTTTTACGTGCTTTCAAACTGCTAGATTGTCAGAAGCTGGGACAAGTAATGGGAGCTCACCTCATTACGTGGCACTAGGGATTTGAACCGCTGAACTGCCAACTTTCGATCGACAAGCTCAGCGTCTTAGCCACTGAGCCATTGCATCCCAATAACAATAATAAGAATTTAATAATTTGTGGTTATATATGCAATTTACAAAGATAAAAACAACACAAACTCGAGTGATGCTTTCCTAGATGTCTGTAATAATACTAAGAAAGGTACAAATAGTCCTCAAGTGATAATGGCAATTTGGAGCGGGATTGGTCTTGCTAAGCTATGTGAAAACAACATTTCATGTGCATTACTTAGCAACAGCAATTTTGGGCAGTTCTCAAGGTGTATGATCATTGAGCAGGAAGAAGTGGGAATTCCATGTAAAGAGCAGTCTTCCCACAAGAAGACTGATGGGAATAGTTACAAAGAGCTGCTTTTCATTTTACCTTTCACCCCACCCAAAGCTAATAGGCGTATTCCGTGATGAAATTATGATAATCTAGCTAAGACTCCAAAATTGTCTTGCATTTAAACCTACATAGTTCCAATAGCATCAGAAGCATTTAAAAGGGACTAAGGCTGAAACAAATGCTAAATTAATTTTGTTTTAAACTCTTTAAGACATTACAATAACCCAAAGTAGCCAAGAAGTCTTAGATCCAAGAAGAGAAAAATAGTTTGCTCACTTCTTTAACAGAAGCTATTTAACAAAATGTACCTGTTTCAGAAAAATTGTACTGAATTTATATGGTAGAAGCAATTACTATATTCATGATCTACTGATCCTATTGTCGTTAAATTTATTCAGAGAGCTGGTTGTGGAAAAAATATAAACAGCTAAAATGGCAACAAATTTAGAATATAGGAATAAAAAGCTTATGTTGCTTCTAGATCTATCTTTCAGAGGGAAAGAAGTACAATGAGTTTTACCAATTACAGATGGTCCTCGACTTACAACCAAAACAACTCAAAATTTTTGTTGCTAAGAAAAGCAGTTGTTAAGTGAATTTTATCTCATTTTATGACCTTTTGTTGCCACAGTTGTTAAGTGAATCACTGCAGTTGTTAAGTTAGGAGCACAGTTTTATGGGGCTTTCCCATTGACTGCTTGTCAGACGGTCGGGAAAGATGATCATGTGACTCTCGGACACTGCAACAATCTTAAATACACACCAGTTGCCAAAGGCCTGAATTTTGATCATGTGACCATGGAGAGCTACAATGCTTGTAAGTATGAAAAATGGTTATAAGTCATTTTTTTCAGCCCTGTTGAAACTTGAACGGTCACTAAATGATCTGTTGTAAGTTGAGGACTATTTGTATAGCCAGAGAAAGAAGGGTATAAAGAACTTTCTGTATATATCCAGCATTATTTGGCATATCGTTGGAAACGTGCATGAGGAAATGTAATTCTTAAAAGACATTTTAATCTTTAAAATCCTTAATAGACAGTCAAGTATTTCAAACCACTACCAGCTACCCATCCAGATGTTCAATGCTAGAAATGATTCATTGCTTTAGAGCCATGATGGTGAACCTATGGCATGCATACCACAGGTGGCATGCAGAGCCATATCTGCAGGCACTTGAGCCATTGCCCTAGCTCAACTCCAGCGTGCATGCGTGCGCTGGCCAGCTGATATTAGGTTGGCCCCGCCCATGCTGCCCCTCCCCTCCCAGGAGTCTCCACGCGGCCCGTTTTGGATACCAGGTAAGTACAGGGTTCGCATGGAAGCTCTGGGAGGGCATTTTCGGCCTCCAGGGTGGAGGACACTGGTTTTGCCCTCCCCAGGCTCCAAGAAAGCCTCTGGAGCCTGGGGAGGGTGAAAAAGAGGCCTACCAGAAGTCTGGAAACGGGCCTCCGGAGGCTTCAGGTAGGCCTGCTAGCCCAAAATGGGGGGGCGGAGGTGTCATGCATGCATGTGCGGGGAGTGTGGGGAATTGCACACACATGCACGGGGGGGCATTGAATTATGGATGCGGGCACGCGCTTGCCTCCCCCCCCATGCTCCCCCTGCTTTTGGCACATGATGGCAAAAAGGTTAGCCATCACTGCTTTAGAGAGTTAATGTATACTAATATATAGTAGAGTCAACTACACAGAATTTGTTTTTGCTCCTTCAGCAGGTTCCCATTGAGATTCCTAACATCTACAAGTTTTTCAGAATATTTCTTTTGTATGTTTTGATTTTAATTAGATTTAATTTGACAACAAGCCTGTAGAGATTTCTATGAATAATAGAAGTTATATTAATAGACTTAAATATATTTTTAGCTGGATGTACACTTCAATTCCTTTATTTTTTTCCATTCAAAGTTATTATTTATATGTTATAAAAGTTATTTATTGTTAAGAATTTTTAAAGTAATAATTATAATTAGACATCAATTTAATTAAGTTGCCACTCCAATAAATAATAAAGCCAAGAATTACTTTGCATTATGTGGGAACTTTAATATTTTAAGGAATGTCAGATATGTTTCATATAATTTAAAAACTCGTTTTGGCGGGAAAACCCCCCAACCAAACAACATCTTTCTAGGGTATATTGAAAGCCATACAGAACGTTTTAAAAAGTTTTGGATCTTCACCCAAGTTGAATTTGATAAAACTTTGGTAGATACGTTTTGGGCATAGCCACTTGTAATTCTGCCTTTTAAAAGGAAGTATGTTTTTATTTTAGATACAATTTAGGTGGTTTTGGGTTTGTTTCAGGTTTTTTTTAGTTACTTTTAGTTTGTTTCATTTTTTTATTTCCTAGGGGTAATTTTTCATTTAGTTTTCTTCTCATGGCAATTTTATACACGTTATTATTTACTATATAGGTTATTTAAATGTGGTTAAATAATAAAGTACATAATAAAAGAATGTAAAAGAACAAAACAAAAGCAATAACAAAAAAGAAACAAAACATGTTTATAAACATATATACATCAGTGAACGGAAACCATGATTTACAGCCATCCACAGCTAATCTATATTCATCAATTCCACAGACCACTGATTAGTTTGAGCCTTATGTTTGTTTTTCCTATGCACAGATTAGATTCTTAGATTCTTCCAGCATAATTCAGTTTGCAGATTGTTCTTTCTTTGAAGGGGCACCAAAAGTATTAGACAACCTTTTCTCTAATGATTCATTCAGAGCCTCTAAGCGCCCCATAGGGCTTGCTTAATTGAACTTTGGTGTTCAAAGATAGCCCTGGGTGTACAGAAACAACAACAGAAACCAAGTCCTCATCATAAGGACTTAGCCCCTGTAAAATTAGGCATTTGGGATAATAGAAGAGGTATTGGCATTTCACCTTGGTAAACATAGATTGGAGCAATTGAGAGGCAAGACAGAAAGTTTAACAGCCCAAATAGAATAATAGCTCACGAAAATTAAACAAATCGTCTTTCTTACTAGCTAACATGGGGCCTATTCAATTAAAACTACATTAATATGTTATGATCGTTGCTGCAGGGAAAGACTGGAGGATCTTTATGAGAAACTAATGAATTCTATTTACAATATAACACTAGAGCCTATTTGAAATGTAATTTGGATATGAGTCACCTTTGCAACATTTCCTTCCTTAAAAGTGTGGTTTACTGATACAGAATTAAGTTGTTGGCTGATTTTCCATTTATCTGGTTCCTCATTTTGAGCTTGAATGCTATTGCTTAATATCATTTAGATCAGGGGTGGGTTCTACTTACCTTTGCTACCCGTTCTGTAGGTGCACATGCTTTGCGTGTGGTCGGAGCGCGCACTGAACGGGCGCTCCTGCGCATGCGCAGAAGCTGTTTTAAGCAAAAAAAGCTCAAAAAAAGCTTCCTGCGCATGCGTGCAAGGGCACTCTGCACGCAAGGACAGGTAAGTACGGGCACGCAGGGGGGCTTCGGTCCGGGACTATTAGAACTGGTTTGGTGATGTCACAGCGTCACTGCTACCTATTCTATAGAACCGGACCAAACCGGGAGCAACCCACCACTGATTTAGATGCTTAATTTATATATAACTGCTCTGACAACTACTAAAATGATCAATAGCAGTTCTATTAAAACACACTGGCCACAACATCCACGAGAGACACCCCCCCATTCCAATTTAGCCTTAACTTCATTTCCTCCATAAGTTAACACCTCCTGAAATATAGGAGAAGGAGGAACAAGGGGCCAAGTAGAATACCTTTGATATGTAATCAAGTGGGAGGGTTGAGATTCATTATAGTGCATTAATTAAATCTCCCTGGAGTTGAGCACAACTCCTGATGATTTATGGACATGGCATGCATTTTTCTTTTGGGTATGTATTTTTCTTTCCCAGCTATGGCCTTTTCTTCTTTTGACTTCCCAATTTAGTCTATAGCCCTGAGGTTCCCCAAAGTTTCTCACAGCTTTTCAAGATCAGCAAGGACATCCATTTAGAATATTCAGCTGCCTTCATAAATCTATTTGCTTGAACTTGGTTTGTATTTCTCTTTTTTCACTAAATTATTAATTTTTAAAAAGTATATGCAAGTAAATACTCGGTACCATTGAGCCCTTTAACTCTGTAATCATCTCACTGTAGATAAAAAAGGCATATAAACTCTTGTAATAAAGTAATAAAGGAATCTGTTGGGAGGAAAAACCCAGGGCAATAATGGCATTTTTTTAAAAAAGGCAAGGCTTGCCAATGAAACTTGTAGTATCCCCACAATGAAACAAAAGTATCCCCAGAATGCTGTTAACCTTAAATCAATGCATATTTTCATGGCAAGATTTTCCAGACCTTTGCATATTGTATATGTCCTTCAAAGTAATCAGAATAATTGCCCCCAACTCTTACAATCCACTCCCTTTTTCTCCTCTGATAAGTTGTCGATTAATTATAAGGTTCATCAAGACCAAACAAATTTATACTGCAAAGTGATCAAACGTTTGACACTGGCTTTTGGACATCCTTTTAAGACAGTGTTTCTCAACCTTGGCCACTGGAAGATGTGTGGACTTCAACTCCCAGAATTCCCCACATCTTCCAGTGGCCAAGGTTGAGAAACACTGTTTTAAGATGTTGCATCTGCCCCCCAGGGTTCATTTTCTCTCTTCTACTTCTCTTGCAATGGGTGGGAAGAGTAGCTGAAGAGAGATAATTCAGGGCAGCAGACAAAGTGCGCAAATAACAATTTTGCGCAAAATGACAAAATTGATGCCGATAACATGTCAATTATGTAATTATGCAAGTAATGCAAAATGGAGGCAAATGACTTTTGTCAGTTACCTAATGTAATTGATGTCAATTTCATAAATTATGAGGGCTGGGTGAGTGTGATGTACTAAGAATGAAGAGATGCACTTGGTTGTTGTTCAGTTTACAACTATGAAAGCTCATTGGGTAATACACAATGGTCAATCTGTCAATCTGTCAATCTGTTTTATGTGTTTTGAAAAAAAAACGAGGCAGCATTTGAGTGAAATGGCGAGAAATAATCAGGTATGTTTGGATTTAATGGACATATAGCTTTAGTGGTACCCCTTCTCCCAAATGTTCTATTAAGTCATGATTTTACTTGTGTATTCAAGTTATATAAAAGTTCTTGATTAAAACACCACTATCGTTAAATATTACAAAAGGGAAATAGGTATAGAGCAGAATTGATACTAGTGATATACACCTATATAGGAAACTCAAGTTAAATCACACTAAGATTACCTGATGTTGAACACAATTTGCACTCTTTCCCTACAAGTAACTTACAAATCGTCTTTGCTTTGTATCTATCACTGAGGTAATTTAAAGCCTTTCCGGATTATTGCTGTATTAATAAAATCGTACTGGACAATTTTAGAAGGCACTAAAGGCCTTAGAGGGAAAATGGCCATTGTTCAGCAATAGGAAATGTAACTTCCTTGATTTTCAGATTTAACATTGAGCATATTTTTTTACTATGATTTCTGTATGAAATTGTTGTAGGATGACGACCTTTCCCAATCACCACAGGATGCAGATAGGTTTAGAATGAAGTATATTTATTAATGATGTAAACTTACATAGCTCTCATAGGATGTTCTCATTTGCAGGTACATACATGGAATGCGAAGATGGACCCCGGCACAAGTCCTTTTGTACACAGAGGGAGGGACTAGAGACAAAGGTAAGGTCACATGGTATGGTACCTGGGAATGTTAACCCTTCATATGCACTTCCTTCATCATGGGTTAGGTATTTCTCCTGACAAACCCCTTCTAAATGCCTAACCTGTGATGTGGATGCAATAGTGTAATGTGTATTATCTGGGTGTATGTGCATTCTCTCTGTGAGGTATGAGTGTTTTCTATGAGGCAGTGGCTTAGTTAGTACGTCAGCTATTTGTTGTCTTGTCTCACAGTGGGTGGCCTTGGTAAAACCTAGGTCAGACATCTGTCTGACGTGTTTGTATTTGATATCTATATGCTTTGACCTTTGACCCACGGCATCTGCTCTAGGTATCTCAATCGCTGCACTATTGTCTTCATGAATGATGATTGGGTATTTTGGTTCGGCCCAAATACTATACAATAGGTCATCAAACCACACTAAATTGTTGGTTGCCTTGGATAAGCACACATACTCAGCTTCGGCGGTGGAAGTGGCCACGAGCTTTTGTTTCCCCGTGTACCACTGAATGGGACTGTTGTTTAGAAAGAAGATATAGCCAGATGTACTTTCTCTTGTCTTCATATCCCCGGTCCAGTCTACATTTGCGTAACAGGTTAAATTTGGTGATTGGCTCTTGGTGGGCTCGAGGTACAGAGAAAAGTCTTTGCTAAATTTTAGATATCTGAGTAACTTTTTTATTGCTTCCCAATGGTAGGTTGTGGGTTTGCTCACATGTTTAGATAATAAGTTTACTGGTAATGATATATCGAGCCTTGTCCAGTTTGCGATATATAACAGGGACCCGATGGTGGACCTGTACAGCTGATTAACTTCGAAGGGTTGTTCATCTTGATGAGTATGTTTGAAGAAGTCAGACTGCATGGGTGTTTGCTTCTGCCATATTGCATTTCTGCAGTAGCTCTGTTATCTTTTCTTCCTGCGACATCCTGTACCCCTTCTTTGTTATCTGTACACCTAGATATTTGTCTACTTTCCCTAAGGATTTTAGGGAAAAGTGTTTCTTCAGGTCAGAGGCAAAGGCTTCACATTTATCTTGGTGTCTACCAATGTTCAGGATGTCGTCTACGTAAACGAGTACTATCTCAATGGATCCTTCTATTTTCCTGGTGAAGACACACTTGTCTGCTGACGCTGTGAAGTTTATTGTTTTTAATGTCTCTGATAGGCAGTTGTACCACCTTTTTCCGGATTGGCGCAGACCGTAGAGACTTTTGTTAAGCCTCCATGTCTTGCCTTCCTTGTCACTAATTCCAGGTGGTGCTTTGACATATATACTTTTGTCCAATGGCGCGTGTAAGTAAGCAGTCTGAACATTGAATTGGTAAACTTCCAAGTTCAGGATGGATGCCACTACTAAGGCACTTTTTACGCTTTTACCCTTTACTGTGGGAGAGTATGTATCTGTATAGTCCTCTGGATACCTCTGCGCGAAGCCCTGGGCCATAAGTCTTGCCTTGTATAGAGTTCTGTTGTTTTCTAGAGGCTTAACCTTAAACACCCACCTGGTTCCTATGACTTTCTTGTCTTCCGTTACCTCAGTTGGGGTGTATACATTTAGTTCCTTGAGACTCTCCATTTCCTTCGCCATGGACTCTTCCCATTTTTTCTTTTCACCAACAGGCAGTTTAAGTATGTCTTGGTAGGTCTGAGGAATCACTTCTGTGTCTTGTAGGTTCATGATATGATCCTCGAACCTTTTGGGTTTTTGGTTTCTGTTTGTTCTGATGGGCCTTTGAGGTGTGTCCTCTGTCTCTGTAGTCAGGTTGGTCCCTCCTCAAGGAGTTTATTTGTTTTGAGTTCTGGATGGTTTTCTTTCCATCCCTTAATTTTGTGTCCCTTTAGGTTGTGTGTTGTTCGTTTCTTGGCTTGCTTGCTTTGTGGCTCTTGTGGATCGTTGTTTGGAACCTCGTTTGCGTGGATTTTGGACCAGTTTGCATGCTCATAAAATTCTGCTGACCTAGATATGGTTATTTGGTTGTTTGAGTCTATGAATCAGTAACCTTTGGTCCCCTGTTCGTAACCTACGAATTTTAACCTTTTGGATACCTTGTCCCCTTTTCTTCTGAGCTGTTTTGGCACGAGCACATCTGCTGTGACGCCGAAAACGTGGAGGTGTGATAGGTCTGGTTTTCTGGAATACATGGTCTCATAAGGTGTTTTGTTAATGGTACTAGACCAGAGTCTATTCAAGGTGTAATTTGAATACATGAGGGCCTCTGCCCATAGGTGTTGGCCTAGTCTGGCGTCTTCTAGTGCACACCTCATCATGGTTTGGAGTATGCCATTCCGTCTCTCAGACACTCCATTTTGGAATGCGGAAATGGGTTGGTGATGAAGTGTATGATGCCATGTTTCTTAAGCTACTTGGTGAAATCTTTTGACATGAATTCTGCCCCCCGTCTGTCTGTATTTGCTTAACCTTTGTGTTGTGCTGTACTTCTACACATTTGTAGAATTCCTTGAATCTGGTGAATGTCTCACTTTTGTGTCTGAGTGTGTATGTGAACCCATATCTGCTGTAGTCGTCTACGATTGTTAAAAAGAACCTTTTCTTACTACCTACCGATGGCTTTAGTGGTCCTACTAAATCCATATGGACTAATTGGAATACATTGCTGGTACTTCGTGTGGATGTTTTGGGTCTGGGTAAGCTGGTTTGGTGGTAAGCTTAGAACATTTGCATATGGAACACTCTAGGTAATTTTTACAGTTTTTAATTTTCAATCCCTGGGTACATTTTCTCAAACATTTTCTCTATGACAGGGAAACTAGAAGGCCTAGTCTGCGGTGGAGCAGACGTGCACAATTGTCACGCACAGGTTTGCCCATAGACACTTTTATGGGCTTGTTCTTACTTGGGTCTGAGGCGCATACATCATCATTATTAGCATTGATACATTGCAAATCCCCATTATCTGGCAGAAAATAAGGTAAACCGTTATATGACATAGTTTTCCTGACATTTACACCATGTTTCTTCAGATACACATTTTCCTTTTCAAAAACAATATCAACCATATTATCCTTACAAAGTTTTGTAGTTGATAGAATGTTAAGTGGTATTTCGGGGACAAATAGTACCCCTTCTAAAGTTCCTATGCACTGAACATGTACATTTCCCTTTCCCATGACTTTTGCGTCCCTTTGGTTTGCCATCTTAATGTGGTATGTGGTGTCTTCTATGTGAGTGAATAAGCTCTTGTCATGAGTAGTATCATTGGTGGCTCCAGAGTCTATGAGCCAGATATGATCCTTGATCGTCTGGCTCATGTTGCTATTATTTTCTCTGAATCCAGTTATGGATTCTCTGTAGTGCCTGTTATAAGTATTCCTATCCTCTCTTTGTCTTCTAGGGCTGGGAGAACCTCTGTGCCTTCTGTTTTCCCTTGGTGTGTCCTCAGGTGAGTGTCTGCCTGAGTTTCTGTATACCTGGTCTACTCTTTCTCTTCGTGTGTAGTTTGGTGAGGGGGACCTTGTTCTATTTCTGTAGCGTTCATTCTCCCTAGTGTTCCTGGGGCAGTTTCTTTTTACGTGTCTGGTGGAGCCACAGATGAAACATTCAGGGACAGCGTTTACGCTGTCTGTAAAATTTACTCTCCTTGTGCTTCTGACTTCCCTCATTGATAAATGTCTATCTCCTGAGGTTGTCCTTCGCTATGAGTTGATTTGTTAAGGTGTCAAGTGTGGTGTTGCCTAGGGTGATGTTGTCTATTTGTGTGATAAAGTTGTCCCAAGATGAATCTAATGAATTAATAATTATACTGATGAGGCTTTCCTCGGTGATAATTTCCCCTTTCTGTATGAGCTCTGCCCTGGTGGCATTAAGCTTGAGGATGTGCTCGCTCATTGACATTCCTGGTGTTAGTTTGGCAGAATGGAAATCTCTGGAGATGCGTGTGGTAGGGTGGTAGCCCTGCTCCTACTATAAAATAGGCTGAACATTTTCCCACACCCCTGCAACTGTTAGGTTATTCCCTATGCTAGGGTAAATAGAAGGCTCTATGCTGGTGATTAATAGGTAAAATGCCTTGTGATGTAAGCAATCTACCTCATAAGTCCAGGGTCGTTCAGGCGGTTGAAGCAGTAGGGATAAGGTGTTCTCCTTCATCCTCAGGGCTTGTAGTTGTTGTGACCACTCTTGTAAGTTGGTTCCATCAGCTTTCAGTTTTGAGAAGTTGTTAGGAAGTGTCCCTGTAGAAGAATGGTTGTTGCTCTGCCAGGTCTGTTGTCCATGATCCTGTAGAAAGAGAAACTCACAAAAAGGCATGGGAATGCAACTTGTCACTTTAAAAGGTAAAAAGTTTGCTTTTTTTTCTTCTTTCCTTGCAGGTTGGAACTGCACATGCGCGAAGTTCATTTCACGCTGGACTTCACCGGGGAAGGAGCTCCTGCGAGCAGGCCGGGCCGGGTCTGGAGGAAGCTGCCTTCAGGTCCGGTGGTCACAGGAGGTCCGGGTAACATATGGATCAGAGGTGGTGCCGCCAACAGAGGTAAGTGAAGCGATGGGTGGCTCGGAAGGGTCGCGTTGCTCGGGTAGGGCCCGCAGCGTCCTGGTAGGTAGTTGGCCATCTTGGGTGGCCCAGGAGGTAGGTCGGTAGCTAGGGTGCGTTGTCTGAGGCCCAGTGGTGGTCTGGGTGGAGGCAGGCCGAGCCCTCGGCCTCTTTCACTGTAGGGACTGGTCGGCTGGTAGAATGGGTTGATGCAGAATGGATCTTGGTGCAGCGGCTGCGGATCTTCCGGCTGTGCCCGGTAGTCGTGGTCGTTGGGCGCTTCAGTTCTCACGGTTGCACGGTGGGCGAGTAGTGGTTCGGAAGGTGGTCCTGGATTGGTCTGTGGCCCGTGGTTCCTTCGGTCCGTTTCGCAGGCGGTGTGGTCAGCTTGAGATAGGGACCGAAGGTAGCGATGAGGATCTCGATGGCCCTCTGAATCTCAGGGTCGTTGTAGGGCCGGATCGGTGCAATTCCTCGATCGCCAGTTCCTTCTGGGTAGATGCTCTCGGGATTTCGCGCCGGGGAATTTGAACTGGAGTTCCCCATTGGCTGGCAGTCGGCCATTTCTGAGCACGTGGCCAAAGATGGCTACCATGCCGGGGATGGCATGAAAATTGATTTTCCCGCCTCTGGGGTGCTTTGGTAAGCGTGTTCGTCCCTTACCGGTAGGTAGTTTTCTTCTTGTTGTCTCCTTTCGCCCATCGCTGATTTGGAGCAGTCGTGGATGTTCCGGATGTTCGCGATGGGCGTCTGGTTGTGGTTAGGGTGTTCCAGGATTTTAAGGAGCGCCACTTTGAGCTCCTTATTCTCCTTTTCGAGCATCTCCAAAGTTCTTTGACTTTTTGATGCTCTTTCTTTATTTTCTTGAGTTTCTTCAGGAATCGTCTTGGGGATTGAGCCGGTCGGTGACAATTGCACTGCAATTTGCCTTGATCGGGCTCTTGTGTTCATCTTGTTCTTTTCTGTTGAATCTTTGGTGGATTCTGCCATGGATTGTGTGGTTTTGGGCAAACCGTCCTCTGCTACCATTTGTTGTAGGATGAAGACCTTTCCCAATCACCACAGGATGCAGGTAGGTTTAGAATGAAGTATATTTATTAATGATATAAACTTACATAGCTCTCATACGATGTTCTCATTTGCAGGTACATACATGGTATGTGAAGATGGACCCCGGTACGAGTCCTTTTGTACACAGAGGGAGGGACTAGAGACAAAGGTAAGGTCACATGGTGTAGTACCTGGGAGTGTTAACCCTTCATATGCACTTCCTTCATCATGGGTTAGGTATTTCTCCTGACAGAAATTTTAGTGGTAAGACCAAAAACGTTGCCTCAGAAAGTTAGACTATAATAACCCCTATGATAACAAAGCATGGCTTGGCTGCATTTTTAGCCGTTCTAGTACCTATTTGGCATTAAAGGCTGAAAGTCAATTTGGAAGACATTGTAAGGCATGTATAACGTTGACCTATATTCCCATGATAAATTTACATTTTGAAATAACTAAGGATTCTAAGTACCATGTAGAAGCAGAGCTAGTTAGTTCTAGCTATTAAGGCACCAAGCTAGAAACTAGGAGATTGTGAGTTATGCAAGTGATAAAACTCCTCAAGGAACTAATACTAGCTCCTACCAAAATATACCGTTTTACCTCTCTGCAAAGCATTAAGGGGGGAGGGGAAGCTTTTAGTCCCCTAGCAGAGACTTTTTCCTTTAGTTCCTTGTGGAGAGGGTTTTTTTTTCTCTTAGTCACAAAAATACAGTGGAAATGGCAACATTTGTCATCTGGTATTCAGAAACTAAATATACTCTGTTTGTTTGTATGTAAACACAAAGGCATGGTGGTTCCATGGCTTAATGCTGGAGATGGTCTCGGCTCGGCGGTTTGAGCCCAAGCATTGCGTGGCAGGATGAGTTCTTGTCACTCACCTCAGCTTCTGTTCACCTAACAGCTTGAAAACATGTTCTTTTTTTTAATTAAGTTTTTTATTATTTACAAACAGTTAAAAGACATATAACGTACATTGACAAAACAAGACTTACATATATATACACATATATTGGACGCAATCAGACTTCTGCGGTATTTATCACCAAGACATTTGCATATCTTAATTATATTATTTTTTGTCATCAAACTATTACTTCTATATAGTAAAAGATCCTATCCATGTTGTATTATATATATTATATACAATACTTAATTCATTTCGTAGATCCATTCTGTTGTTCCTTGGCACATTTCCTTTTTCTAAGCCAGTTATAAAATTTTGTCCAAATCTTGTAAAAAGATGAGTCTGTTTTATCCTTCAGTTCGATGGTCAACCTGTCCATCTCTGCACAAAAGTATCTTTTCTGAATGATTTCTTCCTCTGATGGAACTTCCCTATTCTTCCACAATTTTTTTTTTACAAATTAACAAAAAAGAAGATACTAATACACAAAATTTTTGGGACATGGTGAAGGCCACGATAAGACGGACTGCCATAGCTTGCATGGCTAAAGAATACAAACAAAATAGACAGATGCAAAAAAATTTGGAAGGGGAAATTAGTAAACTTAAGAAAGAAATACAGGAGGATCCACAAAGGCAGGACATTAAACAAGAGCTAAATGCTGCTAAACACAAATTAAATATGATAGAGAAAGATAACCTCGGCCAACAACTTAAGAAAACTAAACAAAACTATTTTGAAAGTGCTAACAAACCTGGACGTTGGTTAGCTTATAAGCTACGCAAACAAAATGAAGCTTCATGGATCAATAAATTTCAGGATGATAAAGGAGAACTAAAATATCAGAGAGATGGAAAAGAAAATAGCATATGACTTTTTAAAGACACTTTATGCAGTGAAAGAAAAACCAGATACAATTAAAATTAGCCAGTATTTGGAGAAAGCTAATTTACCAATTATTCCAAAAGAATACAAAGATCTTCTAAATGAAGACATATCATTATCTGAAATAATAGACACAATTAAGAAACAAAAAGGAAACAAAGCGGCAGGTCCAGATGGTATTCCGATTGAGATATATAAGAATCACCAGGGAATTTTCAGTCCTATTTTATTGGATGTTTACAATGAGGTGTTGAATGAAGCAAAATGTCCAGAATCATGGTAAGAGGCGAACATATTTTTAATACCAAAAGACAATTCAGATCTATCTCATATTAGGAATTACAGATCTATTTCATTACTAAATTCAGATTATAAAATTGTTATGTCTATAATGGCGAACAGACTCAAAATTTATTTAAATCTTTTCATTCATTCAGATCAGAATGGATTTTTGCCAGGCAGAAATATCAGAAACAATATTAGAATCATATTGAATATATTGGAATATTATGAGTCCTGCAACGAAAAGCAATTGGCATTGGTATTCCTGGACACGCAAAAAGCATTTGACAATGTACATTGGGATTTCATTCTACACCAACTAAAGACTATGGAATTTGGCAATAAATTTATTAAAATGTTTCAAACCATTTACTCCAAACAAGAGGCTAGAATTATAATTAATGGGAATCTGACACACAAATTTTCAATTGAAAAAGGCACGAGACAGGGCTGTCTACTTTTGCCTTTACTATTTATTCTTACCCTAGAAGTTTTAAATAGAACTATTCGCGATGATAAAGAAATTAAAGGTTTGAACATCAAGAAAGAAACATACAAATTACAGGCATTTGCGGACGACCTTGTTTTCATTTTAGAAGAACCAAAACAGTCTGGAGAGCATCTTTTGGAAGTATTGGAGGTGCATTATAGGGAGGTGCAGGTTTGAAAATTATCAAGGAAAAAACGTCATTGTTAACGAAAAACATGACAGAGGCCGAAAGGACGGAATTAGAAACTAATTTGAAAATTT
>JANHFM010005812.1:24044-46139 GCA_032468115.1 Grayia smithii | reverse complement strand
AGGTAAGTAGAACCCACCCCTGGTATGTATGTATGTATGTATGTATGTATGTATGTATGCATGCATGTATGTATATATGTATGTATATGTATGTATATGTACTGTACACATATGTATATGTATATGTATGTACACATATATATACTTACGTACATATATACACTATATATGCTGTGTATAAAATCATACATATCATACACACACAAACACTATATGCATACATACACAAAACATACATATATTAGCTCTTTCTATGTCTCTCTCCTTTCTCTCTCTCTCCCAGCCCCCCTCTCTGTTTCTCTCTCTCTCTAAGGTACATGTGCCTTTGGAAATCAAGTCCTTAATGACTTCTGAGAAGCCCAGAGGGTCCAGAGCCCCCCATATATCAGAGGCAGGTCAGCTGTGTATCTAATGGAACAAACCCCCAGCAGAGAATTATTTTTCTCTCTCTTTCCCAGTTCCCATCAATGATCCCATCAATCCTGGTGAATGAATGCAAGGATGGAAGAGGTCGTCTTAATTTCCCACTATGCTTCAGTGTGATGATAGTGGTATCCTGGCACCCTGACAAGGCAGCCCACTGAAACTGCTGGATAAGCTTGCTGGAGATCTGTTATGGAAGAAACAGTTGAAACTCTTTGGAGAAGAAAACTTTTGGGAAATTGGAAGGCAAATGTTAATTCTTTTCCCTTCCGAGAGGCAGGATCAGTCCCTCTTTGGCATCAAACTCGGTTAAACCTCTCAGGAGAAAGAAATGTCTCTGATAGAGTGGAAATGTGCTTCCTTCCACCTGTGGATGCCTGCCAGGTGGACCAATTTCAAGCAACCTTGGAATGGAAACCGTTCTGAGTCAAAGCAGGAACACTCCAGAAGACAACCTGCTCTCCACGAATGAGTACTCAGTGGCTAGCCATTTCCCCGAGTGAGTAATTTACAAAATGCACCAAATGCCGTGTTGAGCAAAGGAGCCACTTGGGCTCAACTAATAAAAATCAGCGGAAGAGGAGTTGTAAACACCGGGGTCAGCCAGGATGACTGCAAGCTTCATTCTCATCCAGGACCCTGTCACTGACAGTGGTCAGAACCAGATGTTTTGGCCACAAGATGATTTAAATGAAAGGGTGAGATTACTTGCCAAGCAAAGGGTGCTTGTCAGCCAGGCCCACATTCCTTGGCATAGCCAAGAGTCCAAAGGATCAGAGGATCAAACTGAGGTCACTCTGTGGACTTTTTCATTGTTAGAACCAAAGTATGGGATTCATTTTGCCTTTGACCCAGACAAATTCCTCCTCTGTTGACCTGTAGCTTCACTCCTTTCTTATGGTATGCTCAATCTCCTAGATCAGTGTTTCTCACCTTGGCAACTGGAAGATATGTGGACTTCAACTCCCAGAATTCTCCAACCACCAAAGTTGAAGTTGAAGAACCTTGAAAACCTGAAGATATGTGGACTTCAACTCCCAGAACTCTCCATCCAGCCAGAGTTGAAGTCCACACATCTTCAAGTTGCCGAGATTGGGATACATTGTCCTACGTCTTCATATTCTGGCCAACACTTACATTCATCCTTGTGTCCAGTTGCTAAATTGGTAATGATGGATGGAATAGTCTTATAAACCATGGCACCTCCAAAGAGGAAGACGACTACCATAGGGTTTGAAGAACTGAAAAGGTCTTTTCTAGCAAAATTGCTCCTGAACCACAGTAATGACTTGGGTTAGAAAATTCTATGGTTTGACAGTTCTCTCTGTCAAGAAGGACTTTGATTTATTGAAGCTAAATCTCCTGCCACTGAACTTCATGAGTGGGGCCTTGAGAAGCACACAGACATATCTGCCTGCCAACTTATTTCAACCTGGCATGGAAGGGATCACTTGCTCTCTCAGCAGCTTAAGATAACACCACTAACTAGCTGCAAGTTAGGATTTGGAACACCGTCTTGTATCTCATGATAAAAGAGAGCAGGCACTGAGTGCTCTTGGCTCTCAGATTTGCAGGAATGTCTGTTGTAGAGAAGCTGGAGATTCCAAAGATGCTCTTAGTTTCTGGGTCGCCGAGCCCCAGCAGGGTTTCTGTTTTGCCAAATATGTAGCACAATACAGGGTCATAGACCCAACATGTCCAGACAGAGTCCCTATTTGCTGAATCATGTCAAATGCCCTGCATCATAGACAGGGTTGGCTCTAGCATTACAGACATAGTGAGAAGGACGATCTCAAAGTTTGGTCATCAGGAGAATGACGTCCCCAGCTTGGCTGTGCTTCTTTCTTTCTTGCCAAGACAGTTCATGACTGTCCAGAAATTCAGGAGATTTGATTGTACTAAATCAGACTATTGACCCATCAACCTCAACTTAATCTACTCCAGTCTGTTGGCAGTCCTTCAGATGCATAGGACTGTCGGTTTTATCCCCGTGGATGACATTCTACTCCCATGTGGGACAATTTAGATGCTTCAGTGCACACAAATCTGAGTCCCAGACAAGGCCAATATTGGTGAATGGAATCGTTGGGTCTTATGCCAAAATCCCTGTTTTGTTTTGATGAGGGCCCTTGCTGGTAATTCTGCTCCCTTCCAGATTTTTTTCCCCATTTTCTTCTGTAAGGAAGAACATTCAGAAACGAAGAGGAGGTCCTTACTTTCCTCCATGTGGATTAGGCCCAGAAAAAAGAGGTCAAATGGACCGTGACCATAACCAAAGACAAGGTGGGAATCTCATGTTCAATAGTACTGGAAAACCTACGGCCAGAAAGACCTCTTGATTTTGTACAGATTGCTTGCAGATTTAAAGATCTCTTTAAAAAAAAAAACTCCAATAAAAGTTTGGAATTGGTAAAGATGAACCTTAAGGTCTTTCTGAAGGAACATGGTGCCATCTAGTCCAGCTCCATAAACTTAGTATATGTTTTAAAGCAGGAGAGCGCATTTGCATCCTTACAAATCCACCCATCTCCTGCTCTCTTAACATCTGGAATTGATCAGCAATCCATGAATCCACGGGGGGGGGAGGGGGAAAGCCCCCCCACCAGGCAGACATGGAGCTCAAGTGGAAAACTAATCAAGAAGATCAGGACAAAGGGGAAATCCTTGCAGTGTAGCCAATCAGCCATTGAACCTCTTTTCCATTCAGAAATCAAAGGAAATCTTGCTTGGAAATGTCATGGTTCGGCCTTCTCTATTTCTCCCGCTCCTCCCCATGGCAGTAAGTAGATAACAACAAGCCTCAAACATTTGGGGGTTGGATGGAAGGGATAAAAAAAAATATTTCAGAGAGATTTATTAGCAGATGTGATCATCATTCTTGGTTAGGACAGACAGAGAAGACAGAACATGCTAAGAAACATAGGATGGGCTCCTTACTGGTGACTCACCAGCAGAGGAAGGGAAAGTGCTCAAGGACACTTGGAAGTTGGCCTTCCAAAGGATTCCCACTGAGTTGGCAAAGACAAAAGGAGATTTTTTTCTGAAAGATTTGCCTACAGTGACTGTAGACGGCAGTGAGTTTGAATGGGCAGGAACCTGGTGTCATTTGTAAGACTTTCTCCTGACCCTAATCTCATCTAAGAAGGTCAATCCATTGTCATTAAAGCAATGTACATTTTGGGTCTACATTGTCCTTAAAATTTTGTGTTTGTGTGTGTGACAGAGATAGAGAAATATTAATTTTGGGAATTCTAAACCTCTATGTAATGAGATGGTTAGTCTCTACAGGCTGATAAATATGAAACACTAACGCCGATTTGTCTTCTGTGGCTGTACAACTTTGACTACTTTTTCTAACGTTGGGCTACATTGTTGGATACATTGCTCTCAAGTTTTGAAATTGGTACACAAAGCAAACAACATAGTTCCAAAATGTACCATCCTTTAATGACCGACAGATTGAACTGCTTAGATAATCAGGGAGAGAAGAAGGTTTTACAAAGGAAATCAGATTCTTACCCATCCAAACTCATGGAGCAATCTACTTGGGGTTGTAGCTTCAGTTTTCCATTAAAATATTTAAATTCTTGGGCAACCTTCTTCCACTTTTCCTTCGTTTCAGATCCTCTCCAACCATAAAATACTTATAAAGGGAAATACTTGTGGCTCACTGTTGATGTTGCCTAGTTTGGGTAATGAAACATCTGCAAGAAAATAATCAAGCTCAGAGAGCACCAAGGACCCCTCATAAAGTACTTCAAACGCTATTTGATGTAAATTGCAATTACTGAGCATATTTGAATCCCATTGAATGGAATAGGCTTTCTATAATAAGTACATTCGTCTAGGATTAGACCAAGGCAATGAAGAGACAAAGCAAGCAGTGTTTTCCTTAGTTAAAGGAGATTGGAGAAATTCAAATGACTGGCAATTCTATATTATGCTCTACAGTCCACTGGGTAAAAATGGGTCCATTCAAAGCAGGCAAAGATCTGATCCTCATTCTGTTATAACTTGATACTTGTGAATAAAACCACCACACTCTTTTGACTGGCTCAGGATAGGCCCACAAAAGATGCTTCACCCGTTTACTGAATCCACCTATTTTCCGGGTATGCCCTGCGAATCAGAAAGTAAGCAAACACACCGGCTTTGCATCCGCCAAGCCCAATGAAAGGAACCTTAAGCAAAGGAGTGAAATGGACTGAAAGTTGTGTAGAGCAGACCAACACTGGACCCTGGCTTTCTACTGGACCTCATGAAGCAAACTGCAGTTCAGCTCTAGAGCTGCTGTCTCCTGGAAAGAGAAGTTGTGCATCCTCCTTTAAAGGAAGCGCACTCCTGAATCTTTGGTAGGATTTTAA
Source organism: Grayia smithii (assembly GCA_032468115.1). Taxonomy (NCBI): domain Eukaryota; kingdom Metazoa; phylum Chordata; class Lepidosauria; order Squamata; family Grayiidae; genus Grayia; species Grayia smithii. Next base: position 41,352 of record JANHFM010005812.1, on the reverse strand, counting down.
AAATGTAGGATTTGGTCAGGTGGCTTCTATCCCCAAACCTTGTCTTTTCTGCTTTCTCTCCTAAGATAAAGATAGAAAGATAGAAGAGAAAGAAAGAAAGAGAATGAAGGAAGGAAGGAAGGAAGGAAGGAAGGAAGGAAGGAAGGAAGGAAGGAAAAAAGGATATGAGGAGTGAGGGAAGGAAGGAAAAGAAGTAGGTAAGTAAATAAGGAAAAGGAGTGAGGGGGAAAGAGAGAGAGAAAGAAAGAGAGAAATATAGTTAATTAAAAATGGAGAGGGAGTGAGGGAAGGAAGGAAAGAAGGAAAATAAAATTTATGAGGAAGCAGGGAGAGAAGGAAAAGAAATAGGTAAGTAAATAAGGAAAAGGAAAGGAGGGAGGGGGAGACAAAGAAAGAAAGAAAGAAAGAAAGAAAGAAAGAAAGAAAGAAAGAAAGAAAGAAAGAAAGAAAGAAAGAAATTAAGAATGTAAAAGCATTCCTCCAAGGTTCATCTTTTGCATGTTTATAGGGTAGGAAAAGGCAAATCTTGCTCGAGATAAGTAGCTCCATTCAACCACGTCCGGCCAGAGGAATCAAACGGTGAGCTCACCTCTGCAAAGAAAGGAAAAACTTGCTTTGATCGGATCCTCGGAATTCCGCTCCGGCCGAAAGAAATGCGCGTCTGCCTCTCTGGTCAGCCGGGGAGAAGAGGTGGGCGACGGGCGAAAAACCTCCCGGCCGAAGACTGCAGGAGATCGCCGACTCTTCCGCCTTTATATAACCCTCTGCTTCTTCCCACCCCTTTTTTTCATCAGATATCCCTCGAGGCAAGCCAAAGGGGTCGAGGATGCCGAGATGGCCTCGAGAGAAGTCTTTTAACCCTTCCGCTCCCTTCCCCTCCCAAAAGTTTGCCAGGATAAAGAAAAGAAAGAGGAGGGGTGGGGAAATAATGGGAAAAAAGGACAGGAGGGCGGGCGGAGAGAGAGAGGGAGGGAGGGAGGGAGGGAGGGAGAGATTAAAGAGACCAAGCAGATGAGACAAATCCAATCTTTATTTCTTTATTTACTTCTGCCACCATCAGCTTTTCTTTTCTCTTCCCCCATCCAAAGTTGCAAGCCAAGACAGCAAATGTCTTGTAATTGACAAGCCCAGCAGGGAATTGACACGAGTGCTGTTGAGCAAGCAGGAAAAAAGAAAACGAACCAAAATGCGGGTGGGGGTGAGATTTTCTGGAGGGTGGAGTTGTCCTGCATTCAAGGATTTCTTCTGTGGCTTCCATTGTTGGCAGATTTTCTAGACAGTTCCAGAGTGTCCGCCCTTTGAGGTAGACCAGACTTGAACACCAAAGTCATGAATATTAAAACTGTTTTAATGATGGTATAGTACCAAGGGTCACATCTGAGATGCTTTCTCATATTACATTCCTGCTTTGGACTCTTATCCAACCGCTGCCTAGGTTGTGGCTATTCCTCCTGTCCCTCAAGGTTATTTTCAGTCCACTACACACTAAGCTTCTCTCTCCCCCTCCCCCCCCCACAAATCCAGATTTAAGGATGGGAGAGAAAAACTTTCTTCTACCCAAGGTGAAATCCTTTTTCTTCTTTCTGTGGATGCATCCTGAAGAATAACTCTGGAGAAAAATGGAAAGAGCTCAATTCAACTGAAGTCCATTCAAGAGGGAGCTGAAGATTCAAGGAAGAACATTATGGGATGTTCTTCAATTACCCGAAAGAGGTAATGATGAAACAATTCCCATATTTGTTTTCCTGAATTGGGAAGATGACTCTGGATCAACTATCCTTTGCCTTTTAAGAGTTGTGGTCCAAGACTCAGGACTGACAAGAGTAAAGCTGGCTCTTTTGAACTACTCTAAACCCAAACTCTCATGGAGGTCATCCAAGTCAGACATCCAGTGTTCCATTCTTGAGTTCTCACATCAAAAATATTTCGTAAAATAAATGGGAAAATTTAACAGGTTAAACTCTCGTCCACAAGAGCTTCCCAGCCAATCTAGTTAAAGTTCTAGCACTAATAGGAAGAAAAGGCCTTCCTGTAAGTGATGGGTTTGAATTACAGTCCATAAAGCTAAGAAAGATTTTAGGAGGAGTGCTAATTCAGTAGCCCTAAGGACCTGTGGGTGATTAAGATTCCTTCAATTGGATGGCAACCTTGATTTGAGTATGTGGAGGAAAGGATCCAGCTGCTTCATAGGAGTTGCTTCACTTATAGAGCGAGCATCTTTGCTTAGATAAAGCCAGTTTTACTTTTGGCCTCTGCGGATAGGTCAGAAAATATACTGCTTGAGATTTACATCAATTGCTGAGTCAGTGCCAGTTATACAAAACTGAGTCGGTCAACAGTTGGACCTCTTTCTACGCTTCTTGGCATCTGAAGGTTCTGGGTTCAGTTCTTAGCATTTCAATATTAGCTTGGAAAGCTTCCTGACCTTCAAACTGCTTGTGCTGTCCAAAGTAGGGCTCATTGGTAGTGTGTGGATGGATTACAGGGGTAGAAGAAGAAAAAAGAGAAAGACATCTGAAGGATGACTGTGTTGTAGGGACTGACCAATTTAGTCTAGCATCTTTTCACAAAGCGGTCAGGTTTTAGGAGAAACATACAAGCAGACCCTTGACGTCAATTGTCTATGCCAAATGTTTGGGTTTTTTTAATGACATTTGGACATGCTTGCTCTGAAGGTTCCATAAATCTCTCATGTTTCTAAAGTAACCAGAGATAATAAAACTATTTTGGAAGAAAACCCAAGCCAGATCCCATGGAGCTTAACTACAATGGTGCTTCATAAACTTTAAAACTCTTTTAAGTTAGTAGATTGCTTTACCCAAAGATGCTAAGTCTGAAGATGGGTGTCCCATTTTATCTGATATTTTAAAATGAAGAAGAGAGTAAAATTTGAGATTAAAATTGAAGTTGAATGAGGAGGGAAGTCTGAACCCTGTTTCTATATTCAAATGCTTGTATGTAAGGATCAATTAAGCTAGATATTTTCCAACTGAAACCCAGTTCAAGAATATTTGTAATATCAAGTTATCCACAATTACCGAGATGTACTTTTTGAACAACACTGTTTGTTCTATGACAAAGAATGCAGAACCACGAAGCTCCATGTGCAAAAACCAATGTTGTAGTTAAGTGATAACAGTGTGGTGAATTGCTCAACAGTATTAGCCAATTTGAATTTTTTTTAGTTGGCATTATCAACTAAATCAATGTATTATCAATATTCAAAAAAATATATTTCCCTTGTACTAGCAGTCTCCTGTTACAGGACACGTGGCCGTGGTACATTTGAAAAGGACTAAGTATCCTTTAATTAGCAAGCATCCATGCAGGAAAAAAAATATATTGTCCAGCTTTCACTTCAGGCAGGATGTTTCATTTGTAAATGCCTACGTCTGTCCTCTTTCGCAATTTCCTTCCAGTCTAACACATCGTAAAAGACTCTCCTTCAAATAAAGTTCTTTTTTGCAGCCTGCTTCAGGGATGCTTATTAAAAACAAAGATAGCAAATAAACTTGCAAAAAGGTAATTGAGAACATACTTTTCTATTAGCAGATATTGCAAAACGAAACATGTCGGACTTATTGTTTCCTAATGTGCATGTTTCTCTGGAGAATAAAAAAAAACTGGAAACATAAAAACTTCAGGACAATGATTAACCTGGGTTTTGCCAGTATCTCAACATTTTAAGAACCAATTTTAGCAAGAGCACAACAAACAGAACAAGAACGCTGTAACTTTGCTTTGATAGGATCTGAGTTAAGGTGAAGGAACTATGGTGGACACACTATAAAAAGGATTGCCTCGGGTGGAAAAAATGGGAAAAACTCCTTGCCAAGATTCATTTGAAGAGTCTAAAAACAAACATGCGATTCCTTTCTACAAAATGAAACCATAACTGCAGCTTAATATAGTTCTCACCTTACCACGATGTCCACATGTAGATGAATACCCTGAGGTTTGTTTTAGAACAATAAAACCAGTTTAAAACCATGTTGTGGAATTGTCTGCCACAGTGGTCAGAATGACTTGCAACTGGAGACATGCAGCCAGTGGTCTTCTGGCTTATGATTGGTTTCATTTTAATTTCCTTCTCCTTCTTTGGAACATATCATTCCAGATATGGTTAGGGAGGGGTGTTTTTTTTTTCTGGAAGCCTTTCCGAAGTGGTTGGAAAGGCCCACTTATCTCTTTATTTTCCCTGTCCAAGACTTTCTAGCCAACTGCCAGAAATTCAAGGGAAGAAGGGACATTTATCACGTCAAGCATGGAATTGTATCTGGAATAGGCCGCAGTTGGCTGGATTTAGAGCACACAAAGCCATGCTTGACATTGGATTTATGGTTACCACACAGGATTCCAAACTTCGGTAGAGTTGGTGAATGTGGCATGGCACTTGGGCTTCTTCTGGCAAAAGGGCGGGCTCCAGCATTGCCACATCAGTTTGGGAACCCAGTTTTAAGACACTGAATGGCCAGTGGCAGGATGTTCTGTCTTCACACAAATCTACTTTCATCTGGCAAGATCATCAGATCATCTTCAACAGTCTGGCACCTGTTCTTTTGCAGATCCTCCATCCGGATGCTTTTAAGCATGGATTCCTACAACAGGGCACGCATCTCACCAGATCCTGGGTTAAAACTCGGAATTTCTCCTTGGGCATTCTTGAACACAAATCAGAATACATACTCAGGATACAGAAAATTCTGAAGGGATGCTATGTCTTGTCAAAGGATTGCAGGAAGCTAATTGCCAGAATAATGCGGCGCCTTTGCAAGATGTTCCCCAACCAAAACAGACAGGTCTCTTTAGTTACTTCAGGTCTACAACCCACTCAAAACAATAGCAAAAAGAGGCTTTCTCTACAAGATTTATTTATGTATGGAAATCTCTTCTGATGTCCCCAGTACAACTCATGGGAAGGGCCACTTGAGGTGGTGAGATGCCACCTTGATGAACCAAGCCGAGCGCTCTCCATGCCAATGGAAGATGATTGGTGCTCACAATCCTCCCCAACATAGTACATAACAAAACATACAATACTTAATAGTGTCACTGCCCCAAATCATCTTTCTAGACACAGGTTCAAGATGGAAGGGCTTCCTCTTCTCCTAATGAACTTGACCAGTAGTTAAAAGCAGTTATGGAAGATCTCTTTGGATATCCACCAATTCCAACAGGCCTTTGAAACAAGGAAGCTTCTCCTTTCCCACATATGCTTTTCGTCTGCTTTTTCAGCACCAGGCAAAAATTCTATTTGTCCAAGCTTTTTCAGGGGGGAAAAGTCTGGTTTATATTACATTTTATGGCTCTGTGATTCTTGTTTATTGCAACTGTTATGACCAATTCTTTTAAAAGGGCACTTATTTTATTCTAAACTGCTCAAAAGCCATTAAAGTCTTAAAGAAACAGATCCCATTGCCAAGGCATCCTGCAGCCAGCACTCCAGCTGCAGTATCTGTCCAGCGACTGTACAATATCTTTTAACACACGCCATGGAGAAAGGGAAACTTCTCTCTGATTTGATGCCCATTGAAACCCCAACCTTCTGTATGGCCAAATTAGCTGAAGTCAAGACAAATGTGTGCCAACTGTCTCCAGTATAGGTATATCTACTGATCTTTACAGCCCACCAAAAGGGTCTTAACATTTGGTGAACTTGAAAGCCAAGACACATTTCAGACAAGGGGAACCTCTCGTTCATGTCCAACCAAGATTCAGTAATACAGGAAAGTCATCTTTCTCATCCATGGTTAAATTGTGGATGAGGGAAACTTTATTACATATGGATCTAACATTTGACAGCAGCTACAGTCCAGAGACACAAAATGATGAGGTTCTGAGGTGAGCACAGGAGACTAGAACATATTGGACTTGAGCACTGATGCTGCCTTCCATGAGAACCACCCGCCCAATCTTTCTCTCACACAATGCCTTCTGCTGTCTTCTTCTCCCTCCCCAATCTGCCTCCCCCTCATTTTCCTCCCCACAGCAAAGGAACCCATCTTAACATTTATCCACACAAGAGGGTAGACATGTAGACCTAGGTAGAGGTGCTTCTGCCTAGCATTTAGTGCCCCCGTCCCTTCACATCTTTGAAGGGAGAAATAATCAGAGCTGAAGACTCCAAAATCCCCCCCTCCCGTTTTGCAGTTTCTCCCAGCAGGGTGTTTCTAACCAGTCCAGAGGACATGCTGCATACTCACAGATGTTCTGGCAGTTGGGTTTCCAGATTTCCAAAAAAGAACCAACGCAATTCAATTAAGCAATAAAATCTGAAACCCTCATGCCTCTTCCAAAGATCCAATGGCTTAGATTAAGTCTTCTGGTCACTCACTTAAGAAATCCTCACTAAAAGCAGGACATGGAATGGAAAGGATACTTGCCTTTAGGCAAAGTGTCTTCTGGATTTGCAGATACAATTGTTCTCCCACTCTTCCCTCCAAACAATAAACCCAGCCTAGTGGCTAGAGGTTCTACTTGGTATTGTTAAAAATGTACCCCTGTGTGGACTAGATAGCAAGTCTCCATGACAAAAGCCTCATGGTCTTAGAACAGGGGTGCCCAACCATGGCCACTTTAAAAGACCTGTAGACTTCAATTCCCAGAATTCCCCAGCCAGAATAGCCAACTGGGGATTTCTAGGAGTTGAAGTCCACAGGTCTTAAAGTGGCCACGGTTGGGCAACCCTGCTCTACAAGATGCTTTCCTTGGAAATACATTCATCTCTTCCCTACTTGCATTTCCTATTCTTACTCCACCCATGCCTTTGGTTCCAGTTGTATTGCATCTGTAATCAATTCGGCATTGTTGCTCCTTCTCATTTATCCTTTGGGGTTCAGTTCACTGCCCCGTTTTGATCGGGACAGTCTAGAATTGAAGTAAACCGATTTAAACCATTTGTGGGGAGTGAAGATGGGAAGGTGATGAAACCTTTAGAACATGTCAACTTTATGAAAAGAAATACCAGCCTTGCTTATGTACAATATTTTTTCCCAGCATACCTACTATAACCACTTGCACTGATCACGCAATCTCAATGTAGAATACGACCCATTACGTTTATCATTAAGAACCCAGTATCCTGACATCTTCACCCAAGTGGATGAGGTCCAAGGTCTGTCTGGCTTATTTCCACATATAGGCATTTGTGACATCTACAAGGCAGGTCCTATCTGGCTTGCTTGTGAACATCTCTTTCAATTATGAGGGCCACCTCAACAAACAAAAAAAATGATGGTTCTTCAATTCCATTCTCTCATTTTTATCATACCCCTTGGGGCAACTGGTATGTTCCAATTACTTTTTCTCAATATATTTGCCTTAAATGAAGGAGAACTAAACTGAATTTCTTTGTGTTTATTTAGCTTACAGATTGTCAGTCTTCCTTTCAGCTTCCTCCTCCCCTTCTACTGTTTTTAGCTGAATCCCCTTCCCCAAAGAACACTCTTAAAAGCTTTAAACCAACTTTGTGACTTTTTTTTTATTGATGGGCGACAACTTTATACTCCTAGATATCACTACACTGTGTACACTTAGGAACTCAACATTATAGGAGAGCAGACAGCAAAATTAAACAAAGCAGACTAAAAGAAAATATCAACCTTCATTATTTTGCCCATTTTTTTTGTTTTAAAATCCCATGTACACAGAAGCATAAATGCAGTTTTGAAATCTCTTAATAGCAATAAAGTTACAATCACCCATCTATATAGACTAACATTTTTAACTCCAGGTATTTTGATCTGCAATGTGTACTTAAGCAGTTTTCCATCGCACAATTATTAAAATGAGTATTTTTTTTCCCATATCAGAAACCAGCAACTCTGTATATTGTAATTTTTTAAAGAGTATTTCTTTTTTTTTTTTAAAGGAGAAACTTTTTTTTCCTTGATAGACACTGGCTTATTTTTATCATTTATCAAAAAAACTAATGGGAGAGGATGGAGAAGGGCAGGTCTCTTTTTTTTTTAATTTTTTTTTAAGTAAAGATAACACATTTTCACAGAAATCTACAAGTTTTGTTGCTGGTGCAAGGCTGTTCCTATTATGCATTTAGAAAGTGGGAATCCATTGCAAATCCCATTTTAATCTCTTAGGACTTAGCATTAGCGCCAAAAAAGAAAAACGAAAAGAAAGGAAAAGAAACAAAGAAAACCCCACAACCTCCATGTGATTCACAAAACGTGAGTCGTTTAAGCCCAAAGACTTCATTCTGCCAAGTCAATAAGCAACACCAACTAGGTTGTGTTTGCACACCTCCAGAAAGGAACTTTTCTCTTTCCCTCTATTCAACAGTTGCAAAAGGGGAGGAGAGGAGAAGAGAGGAGAGGAGAAAGAGGGCCTCTGAAGAGCACTGAAAAAGAAAGGGGAAGGAGAAAGGAGAAGAGAGTTGGCGTTCTAGAAAGCGGATAATCTGGCAAACACAGCAGAAGATTGGAGGTTTCAAAGCAGGTCAACTCGGCGATAGTACAGGAGGTAGGCTGTGCGCTCGGCTGACGGTTTTACCACCTGGTGTTGAGTAATTACTTTGACAGCTTGGTCATCTATGCGCAGCCAGCCATTAAGACCAATCTGAAAGACATCTGTAGTATAGTGTCCACCAGTTGCGCTGTTTCCATGATGGTAGACAACTGCCAAGAAATTAATTTTTTTAAAAAAATGTTAATGGGAAATGGGCAGACAAAACTGGACCAACAAGTTGCAAAAAGAGCCGGTTTGTCTAGAGCAGGGGTGGGCAGCTATGGCAACTTTACGGCCTTGTGGACTTTATCTCCCAGAATTCCTGAGCCAGGATTCTGGGAGTTGAAGTCCACAGGCTGTAAAATTGTCTAGTTGCTCATCTAGGCTGGTCCATTTCTGCTGTCATCTCAATAAGTTTTTATCTCCCTGAAGCTTCATGTTTGCTACAGTATTACTGAAAATCATGGTGATTTCTTTAACATTTGGTGATTTTACAGTGTTAAGAGGCAAGGGAGGGAAATAAATCCTATTATCTCTCTACCCCTTGGAGTGTTTGAGAGATATGATAGTTTTTTTTGGTAGCAGCTGTGCAATCCCCCAATTTGTGCAACTAAGAAATGATTACAAATTTAAGAAATATCCTCCTCCCCAAACCATAATCCAAAGCAACTATCTCTCGCAATCCACAGCTACGTGTCTCTTGACAAAAGTTCCAAGTTCCAACTGCTAAATGTTACATTTTTGCCTGAACAAATAGGAAGCCTAGAACAATTTAATTCATTTCTTTGATTTACAGAATAGGATATAATTAGGATCTTGACTACAGGTCCTGCAATTTCAAAACTTTTGCTTGTGCAATTATCAACTACTTTAAATTTAGAAGGGAAAGAAGCCAAAATGAATTTTTTGAAAATTCTTGACCTTAAGAGGTAGGACTACATACCTGCAAAGAGCCGGTAGGTTCTTTGGCCTTTAAAAATCTTACTTTTCACTCCTGGCGACAGCAGCTCTGAAACAGGACACAGACCGTGTGGTGAATTAGCACCTCTGAAAGACTCAAAAAAACCTTCTGGCTGTTCTTTTTCACATGCAATTAAACAAGAAACAGGAATGAACCCAGTAAAGCCTGAAGGAGACAGCTGACAGTGTCTGCTGGCGTTAGCGCCTCTATTCAGCTGCAATGGCCCAAGAAATGCAAGGATTCTTCCAGGGAGTTTTATTTTAGGTGTTTTGAACTTGACAGGAGAGATAATGAGCAAACCCACCTTGCCACATTTGCCTCATGACAGGGGTCACCAACCTTGGCAACTCTATGACTTGTGGACTTCAACTCCCAGAATTCCCCAGCCACCATGGTTAGCTGAGGAATTCTGGAGTTGAAATCCACAAGTTGTAAAGATGCCAAGGTTGGAAACCCCTGCCTCACAAAATTAAACTCCAGAAGGGCTTAATTCCAGCCAAAATTTGGACAAGCAAAACATAAAGGATTTATTTCAATGCCAAACAATTTGGCACACAGGATGGTTGTCTCAGGTCTGAAATTGTATGTTTTTGTTTCGGGCACATCTTTAGAAACCACCTAATTTGCGATGCCTGTGTGTCGGACTTTAGTAATATAAGTAATATAGTAATATAAAAGTGACGTGGGAAGCACATGGAGAGTGTGTTTGCTCACTTTTAGCTGGGATCCCCCTCTCATATCCACACAAATGCTAATAATTTAAAAAGTGAGTAAAGTTTAAAGCCAATTTATAAGTCAAACTATTTGGGGAGAAATACTAAAGATTACGCTTGTCAAAATGGTACAATTAAAATGTTGCAAGACTGTTATCCTGCCAAGAAAGAATGTCTGAGGCATGATAACTGTGGAACTTCTGCAAGGAAAATGGTTTTATGAGAAGCATTTAGAGATAGAGAAGGATGACTGTTAAAAAGCTACACCAAGGCAGTAAACGAAACAGCTGCTCTGCTCAAGAAATTCACCTTTACTTATTTCCAGGTCAACAGGATATTCAATGTTTTTAATGAGCTTCTGGCACCCGCCTGTTTTTTCATAGACAAATCGCTTGAGGTGCAGAACCAGGACAGGAGGCAGCTCTTCCAAAGTTACTCTTCGACTAATCTCTACCTGGCCGAGAAAAAGCAGAATTTTAACTGAATCTCCCATTTCCACTAATACAATTGTCAAAATCAATCCAACTGGCAATCAATACTTTGAAATGTTACACTTGTTACACTGATGGATTATACATTTTTGTGTTTGCAGCTGTGTTGATCCTTATGTTGCTGCATACTGTCCTTAAAGATTGGGATGGAGTACAAATATGGAAAAATAAATAAGTAAGGGAACAAGGTCGGTTTGTCATTTTCATACAATTAAAAAAAAAAAAGAACCTTCTGAAAAGAGAAAGGCAGAGAAGCAAAATGTCACTTTCCTCCAAAAAGCACAACTAAATTTCATTTTTAAAAAAAACAAAAAAAAACAGTGTGCACCCTTTCAAACATTTCAGGCTCCTTAACTAGAGTCATCTTTGTGGTTTAGGGTATTTGGGTAAAAACAGCCAAAGAAAATTAAGAATAAAATTATGGATAACTCCCTTGAAATTTCATCCAAGACTTGTCAAAAAGGAAACAAAAAAGTTTATAGATATGCTGGAATTCAGTTGAGTTCAGAATTTGAGGTCAGCTGGGAAATTTCCAAATCAGGAAAATCAGTTGTTTTCTAGATTACCCAGAAACAGTACTTAAAACCTGCAATTAAGCCTAATTTTCAGATAGTCACTCTTCCTTCCTGGCTCTGGCTAAAAATTAATCACTGAGTCAAGCTTAAAGAGAGTGCTTCTGTCTTATAGCCAGGAAACTACAAGCTTAATTACTACATGTATACTTTTATTGTTTTAAAATGTTAATTTTAATAGTAGTGTATGTTTTGAACTGTAAGCTGCCCAGAGTCATTTACTGAGACGGGTAGCGAGAGAAATCAATCAAACAAACAAATGTTAAGAAATGCTACAAAGTACAAAACTTAAAGGGCATAACATTCATGGTCATTTTAAGAGGTTTTGTTTTTTTTTAAAAAAAAATATGATTGTGAGACTTGCCCACTCCTCTCAGACAGGACACTAACACATAAATCAGACTAGACTAGCACCTTAAAGCGAATATCCTCTTTTCTAGAAACCATAATTGAAACGTTTGAGTTTACAAATAAATGAGAAGACTAAAACCACATACGCTGCAAACCCCAAAAGCGAGGGCCAGGCCAAGCAAAACGTAGGTGGTAAATTCAAAGGAGGTGGAGGATCTCTCCCTATACAAGGAAGCCTCTCAGGCAACCAGGCAGATGTTCTCCCACCAGTGTCAGACATCAAATCCAGACAGGCTGCATATGCCCACACATCATTTTGCAAGGCAACACGTTCTCGCTCTTGGTTTTTCCAGGCAGGCAGCCTCTCCCCCAACTCCTGAATGCTTAAACAGTGTGGAAATGCCAACTCTTTTTTCTAGCATGTGGTGCATCAATGTTTGCAAAGATTTCTTGGGCTTCCTGCATTAAGGCTTTTTTTTTTTTTTTTTTAAATGATTATGTTAATATGCCAACCTGCTTGCTGCAGTGGAAAAATACCACGAGGCGTAGAAGAGTTCTATTAACTGTGCGTTAATTTGGCTAACCAGTACAAGAAAGCAGCAGGACAGCTCAATTTGCTGATGGCTGCAAGAGGTTTCAGCCCCTGCCCCCCACCACACAAGGAAATTATGACCGTTTTTCACACTTATGACTGTTGCAGCAGCCTTCTGGTCACGTGATCGTCTGACAAGCGAAATCCAGGGGGAAACCAGATTCACTTAACAACCGTCTTGCTAACAACTGCAGTGATTCACTTAACTGTGGCAGGTAAGGGTGTAAAATGGGGCAAAACCCACTTAGCTACTCTCTTTGTTTTAGCCAACATAAATTTGGGGTTCAATTGTGGCCATAGGTTGAGGACTCTCTGTATATAATACCAAGTAGCTTAAGTACATATTTTACTATCCAGGAAACACCTACCTCTTGCTTAGTTTTCGTGGTGTAGCCTTGGACAGACTCTCTTGCCACCAAGCTCTCTAGGGCATCCTGAACAGTACGTATCCTATCGGACTGGATATCCAACTGCAGAGTGAAAAATGGCTGCAGAGTTGCAGATTCTTTCGAACTCTGCTGGTAAACCACAGACCTAAAGAAATGAAGGAGAGTGAAGAAGAGTTTCTGAAAAACTATTTAATTATTGAACCCTGGAAAGACTGGTAACCATGTCAAGCACTGGGGAAATCAGGAGATCCAGGCAGTTCAAATGGGTATAAAGTTTTATGGTAAGCTTACGCTCTCCACAAGAATCTGAACTACTAACGGTCAAGGGAAATTAGAAGGCGTTAAAGGAATTCAAGGTGGGCCGAACTTAAGAGCTCTTGTGGGTGCACAGGAACTCACAGCTGATGTGTTTGACCCCTCCATCAGGTTCTGCCTGGTCATCTTCTACACTAAATATACTCATATTTTTCTAAAAAATACAGTGAGATGTGCATTAAAATGAAGATACCCCAAAGCCTTTATAAGCACCACAACTGGTTTTATGGAAAGTTGAAGTCAGACTTAATGAGCCTGTTACAAGAAATGGGATGAAAAAAAACCCTGGAAAGTTTGTTACTTGCTGATTACTCTTTGAAGACAAGTTGCTATCCTGCCTCTCCGTTTCTTTAGAACTGCAAAAGAAATTAGCTACCTTCACAGATCTCTAATCTTCAACCTAACCATTTCTGATTCATAGTCTATCAAAGATTTCAGGATCCTCATGCTGAACGTGCTTACGTTCATGCATTTCATACCAAACATGACATTTTGAATAAAGCCAAGGTAATCCAATTCAATAAAACTCTGTCCCTTTAATACTCCTACACGGACACCTGTTCGTATAGTGGCATCTTTATTTTCTGGTGAAAAGAAACTCTTTCTTGGTCTACGTTAAGCCCTCATAATAGCACAGCTACTGTTTTTAAGGGGCAACTTGCTCCCTCTATTCAGTTACATTAGTGTCCTCTTTGTGACACTGTATGAACTGTCAGGTTATTTATTCAGGCAGAATAGGGTTCATTAGCCTTGAATAGCAGGGAAGCTGTCACTGTTTCAAATTAGACTGTGTTCGCCCTTATGAGGGCTCATGTTTTAAATTAACATTTCAAGAGATGTTTTCACAAAGCACACAGAAGGGGTCATAAAAACCTACAGCGCCTGTGATGAGTCATGCAGGTGGAAATCATTTCAATGTGTTTTTTTTATAATTTGATATATTACAAACAAAGCATAGCCCCCATTTCACAAAACTGGAATCACTGTTTTTGCTTTAGTTAGTGGACCAATCTGGGGCTAAAAAGAAAGTCAGTAAGTTACCCCTACCAACCTAGTTCCATGTCTCTCTTTTAAAAAATGGCAAATTTCTGGACTTGCCCTGACAAGTGTACAAAAGCTGCAACTGGTGTAGACTGAGGGGCTGTGTTTGCAGGAGTTTCTTATTCAGAGCGTATTACTCCAATATTGCTTCTACATTCTACTGAAAATACGTTCATTTCTCTGTGTGAAAAGAGTTTGGGCCTCAAAGGTCTATGGAATCAACTTTGAATCCTACAAGTTTCTACCTTCTCTCTTAAGTTCACACCAAGCTACCTGCTCCCTACTCTACTCTCATCTAAAGTACGACTGATGGCAAAAGGCTTAACAGATTCTGGAGTTTCCTTCTTTGAAAGGGCAATCCAGAAACTTAATTTTGCTTTTAAGCAATTAGTAAAGATAGCCTAAATTTTGTGTGACCGTTACTCTATTTTGTGAGCGTTCTTACGTAAACTCAATATGACTTTAATTCTGTTATAGATTTGTTATTTGAAATGTATTCTAGCTATGAAAAATGCTTTTCGGTATTACAAAATCGTACATATCTGAACCTCCATTTAAGAGTACAACTTCCAATTGGAAAAATAGCATTTCCCACAAATTTCGGGAGAAAAAAAAATCTAAAAGCCAAAAATTATGCAGGAAGAGAAAGATGCTAATTCATCATTTCTGAGAAAGACATGAAAAATGCAGCAATTTCTAAGGTTTTTTTAAAAAGTAAATAATTCCTATCTCCACCACTAGCCTCACACATACACAAAAACCCCGCTTTCCAATATCCTTATAAGAGATCCTATTTCTGTGGTGACCTACTTTGTAGAGTGAGTAGGATGGGTGCGGCAGAAGCAGACAACACATATGGGATTAGAACTTTGTGGCTCTCCCGTTTGAGAAGGCATTCTTTTAAAAAAAGGAAAACAGGAATCCCTGTGTTTCATCTTAATTGCTTTGGATGTAAAAATAGGACAAAAGGCACTTTGAAAGTACACAAATCTAGTTTTTCAAATGCCATTTATCGTAAATGGCAACGGGGAAGCAACTATGCTCTGCTTCATTCTATTTCGTTTCATCTTTCAACTTGATTTTTCATTTTTACGCATATACTTCAAATTGATGGGCCTCCTCTGCAGTGGTACCTCCACTCTGGGATGCTCCCCCATCTAAAATGCTATACAGTTCTGAGGTTCTTGCTGAAGGCCTTTCTTTATGCATGTTGATTGCTCGAGATACCTTTTCCATCATTTTTAATTGTCTCGTACTGCTGTTCTTACTATTGGAATTCAGAAATGTCAACATACATCACACCCTGATATAACGGAAGCAATACAGAACTCTATCCAGTGAGGAGAAGAATGACACTATTAGAATACTATGTACCTTATGTGCCCACCAAATATGTCTGTGATTGGAGTCTGGACAAAATCTGCCTGTCGAGTGACAGAAGATTTGTTACGTGGGCCGACTTGTTCCCATTCGTCCTCGCTGCCTTCACCTTGTTCTTCCTGTTCATCCTCTTCGTTTACAAGCTGGGTCTCTGGGCCATTGGAAACTGTTATTCACACACAGAGGACAAAGAGGGACACGGTCATCCCTGCCCAGGTTCACCACATAATGAAGGGGGCGGATCATTTTGTTTTGAAATGGGCTGCGGGGTGACACCAAAGAAACTTTCTGTGCAAAACAAAGCATGGCTTTCTCTAAACAAATGGTTTTATTCAAGGGCTGCATTTCCTCAAGGACAAATGATGGGGTGTCACATAGATGAGACTGAAGCAGTGGCTAGGGGCCGAGACAAATACACAATCACACAACTCCAACCCTCATCCCGAAGCCATCAAAAAAAAGAAAAGATAGTTTTTAGCAGAGACTGAGTTATATTTTGGGAAGCGGACAGATGTTGAAAAAGGGTTAAGGGTGACTGAAGGCTGCATATCTCTGCCCTTGAATAGGATTACACTTCTGGCCAAATACATCATTTAAATCTATTTTAAAAGATATGTTTCCTACACTAACTACCATTAAAACTTCATGCCAAGAGGGTGGAACAATGAGGAATTACAGAAAGCGATTTTGCAGAGACTGGGGAAGAAATTATTGACTATGATTGGCAGTGCTGATGCAATACTTAATCTGAATTCCTGTTTTTAGCAATTACTTCATACTAGAGTTAAAAGGAAAATCATTAACCATAATTTACATGGTGGAAGAAAAATATTGGTGACTCATGATAGCACAGCTTTTATGCAGCAGATATAAAAGTTATATGTAAAGAAGACTCATACATGCTAATTGGCTATTCAAAAACCTACTTTCACTATGTGGAGATAGCAATTTCTTCAGAATCAGCATTTCCTCATGTAGGCCATTTAGAATAAATCCTAGGTACTCTTCAGCATCTTCTTGTCTACCCTGCATAAATGATTTCTGCATTAGGTTACTCACAGTCACTCATTGTTCAATACCAAGAACTGCCTAAATTTGCTCAGGATCTCACTAATGAAGGCAAGTCTGTACACCCACCTCCATTATTCTCCCAAATTCTATTTTAAAATGGGTAGAGGGTTTTTTTGCATTCCAATTCCAGAATACATTGCTAAGACAACCCTAACCTGTTCCTCCACTGAATTCATATGGGGGTTTAAACCAAGGAGAAGGAAACATGGAAGTCACATGCTACTTCCTCCTTGGACACTCAAGAGTTAATACTCTGTTCAGATATTTATGCTAACGGTAATAAACTGAACAAAGTTAGCATCCATTCCATCATTGAGAATTCATCACAAGAGAAATTACAGGTAGTCCTTGACTCACAAGTTTTTTTTTTAGAGATGGTTCAAAAGTTACCACAGCACTGAAAAAGTGACTTACGATGGTTTTTCACATTTATGACCCTTATAGCATTCCCATAGTCATGTGACCAAAATTCGGATGCTTGGCAACTGGTTCATACTTATGATGGTTGCAGTGTCCCGGGGTCATGTAACCTTTTGCGACCTTCTGACAAGCAAAGTCAATGAGGAAGCCAGATTCACTTAATAACCAGGTTGCTAACTTAACTGCAGTGATTCACTTAGCGAGTGTGCAACAAAGTTCATAAAATGGGGTAAAATTCATTTATCTCACTTAGCAACAGAACTGTTGGGCTCAATTGTGGTCGTATGTCAAGGACTACCTGTATAGCATTTGGGGGGTATTGTTTGTGTGTACCAATTGTTAAAGATTTGGATGGGTAACTATACATAACCCTCTTCAGATCTTCTGACTGTAATAAACATTGAAATACATAACCCCCTTTTTCCCTTCTACATGTGCATTTCAAAGGAACTCCAGTATAGAATCTTTATTTATCAGTCTAAGGCAGTGTTTCTCAACCTTGGCCGCTGGAAGATGTGTGGACTTCAACTCCCAGAATTCCCCAGCCAGCAG
>JANHFM010005812.1:2863-23944 GCA_032468115.1 Grayia smithii | reverse complement strand
AATTCCCCAGCCAGCAATTCTGGGAGTTGAAGTCCACACATCTTCCAGCGGCCAAGGTTGACAAACACTGGTCTAAGGACTCTCCCTCCTGCAGTTTAATTCTAAAATATATATTTTTTTCTTTTGACAGTGACATAGTTTCAAATTTTATTTATAGTCATAGAAATAAATGAGAAAATGTAACAATAAATACAAACAAGTTTAAAATAAAAGTAAAAAAACTAATGAGAACTATTTTTATGAAATATCTAGAAATTGTGGACAAAAAACATGTGCATCGTAGAGTGGTGCAGTGGCCTAGAGGTAGAGCTCTCGCCTCACAATCAGGAGGCTGTGAGTTCGATCCTAGGTAGAGGCAGACATCCCTCTCTCTGGGCACACTGAGAATATATCTGCTGTACAAAGACAGAGAGGGCATCTGGCCATCAAACACTACTAGCTCCATTCAGTTGCCCAGACTCCACCCCGCAAGGGATTATGGGGTCGTTAAAAGATGATGAAACACGCACATTGTCAGTCATTGATTTGTGTAAACATTAATAAAGTAATCAGTCTTGCAATTTATGTTAATCAATCCTCTTCAATCTAAACTCACGAAGTCTGAAATGCTGAAATTAAATCACTGTTTCCTAAAATTGGCAGACAAAGTAGTACCTTGTACTTGACACAATACTGATTATGGCTGATGTGCTCTGAATCTTATCAGCAACTAATACATTATTCCTGTAACCGTTTCTTTCAGTCTGATACTACCTGGATATTCTAGACACAGGTGGATAATAAAACAAGACACATTAAAACACAATTCAAATTCTGCTCCTGCAGCATTACTTACATGGGGAATCCTCACCTTTTCTGACAGGCTGGACTTGATAACGGTCAACAATCTATAAATGTATGTGGGTTCAAAGGCAGCTCCAGGTCTGATATCTCGTGCAATTTTATCACTTAAAGCTGCAACCAAAAATTAGGAAGTTTCTAACTGTCAGCTGCTTGAGTATAGATGACACAAACACACTGATACATCTCCAGTCAATCCATTGTTCTTAAACATTTTTCCTAAATGAATACTGTGGTGTGTTACTTAAAATCATAACCATCAAAAGGGGAGAATTATGGATCTATGAAAAACAAGGAAGACTAACTTCTTTGGTTATCACTGCCATAGTGACATTATACAAGACTTTCCATGTTGGCAATTGCTATACCAAAGAGCTGGGTAAAAGATATGAGACAGGAAATCAGTATAGAACTACAAATACCAATGTTTAAAATATTGTTTTTGTTAAGCTTTTGCTGGAATCGCTGCTTCTTAATCTATATTTTTGTTGACAGCTGCCTTTTTTAGAAGACTAGAATTCAGCAGGATAACTGATATAAGAATGTAACAGAACACAGCATATTCAACAAGCTGTCTTCCACCCAGTTTTGCAATGTATACAAAGAATATTAAAAATATAGAAGCAGATCATCATCATACTTTCTTCATGTAAGACTGGATTCATGTTGCTCTAATCTAAGACCTGTTTCTTGGTGCTAGTTCAGATCAATGGTTACATTCTCCAAAGATTCCTCCACTTTTGTAATAAGTTAGACAGAAGCTGGTATTTTATTACCTACCTTGTTTTGCCTTAGGAGGGACTGGCATGTTTGTAAACTCGTTCATTAGGCGGACACTAAACAGAAAACAGGATTTCAGAAACAGTAAGACTTTATCTACAGAGATACCTGTGCAATAATACAATGATGTGTGAAAAAGTTACAGTAAGTATCAAATATTCTTATAACATTCGGTGTCTGCCTTTCATTAAAATCTCAATTCCGAATGCCATTTTGTATGTATTTCATACCTTTTCCTCAAGCAAGAAAATTAAAAGTCTACGTTTTTTTTGCCAGAATATGGCCAGTATTTTATGGTAGCTGGGCAAAATTATTATGGGAACATGCTGCTTCTTTCTTCTCACACCAAAATTAGGATATTGCCAAATCACAAAAAGGAAAAAAAGACAAACAAGACAAACAAGACGAGCCTTTTACAATTGATGTGAAGATCACAATGATTGTGATAACATTAAGTACCTATTTCTAACTTTAGAATGTTCTAATTTTTTTTAGAAAGAAGAGCAGATCAGTTTATAACCCCCCAGCACCAACTGATAGGATATACGTACAAGCTGTCGATCATTGGCGTAGAAGTACATGGCCTCTGTGTTTTAGAAAACATCGGAATGGATTTCATCAGATGATACATAGGAGGGCAAGCTACCAAAGCCTGCAGTGTCTAGAGAATTGCATTAAGGAGTCATAAAAACAAATAGCTAGATCCATTTATCGCAAACATCGGACAGCCTTTGGAATAAAATACACATTACTTTTTATAGTGCAATGGAGCCACTGAATAGCTATTATAATAGCTACTGGCTAATGCCTAGGTGTAATAAAATCCATTCATCCTTAGTACTTCAGAAACACAAGATATTAACAAACGTGGTTGACATATTTTCAAGGTAAGGATACAGCATTGATATAACACCAGTTTCCTTTATTGATCAGCCCTCGTGGTTGCAAAGATACTGGTTTATGTATTAGCTTTACATTTTCCAGCAATTCTGTCAGATGAAAAACAAATTCATAAGGCATCAGCAAAAGCCTGCCACTAAACACAGTTCAAAGCTATCACAAATCAAGTGGGAAAAGTGAAAAACAGAATTTCAGCATCCCCTTGTGGTCAAGGAAAGCAATTTATCAGAGTGTTTCTTGCCTTCTACAGCATTGCTTCATCACAAAATTCACTGGTATGGAGTGTACAAATAAGGGAAATGGTATCACACATATAGCGTATAACTTTGCCAGCAGCTGCTCATCAGAGCGTGCAAGATTTATCATTTAACAATTAACTGATATTCATTCTAAATATTCCCATTAGAACTGGTGTAAGAGCCCTTGGAAGAAAAGGATTAGATACTGTCATTTCTTTCTAATTACATACATGTTCAGGAGTATGAAAAATTTCCCAGTTAATACAATAATAACCATTAAGCAAATTCAAGGAGAGTTCAAGACCAGACTGTATCACAACTATATTGATCTGATCCAATTTCAGTCTTGTTCTGAAATGCTTGACTGAAGTTGCACTAGAAATTAAGCAAGACTAAGCAATCTTCCTTAAAGTTCGAAGAATGATTCTTACTGACCTCAAAGCCTCTCTAACCAGCACTAGCAGTTAAGAGTCCCAATAATACATATTTAATAAAA
This sequence comes from Grayia smithii, assembly GCA_032468115.1. NCBI lineage: Eukaryota > Metazoa > Chordata > Lepidosauria > Squamata > Grayiidae > Grayia > Grayia smithii. The sequence goes on along the minus strand of JANHFM010005812.1, from coordinate 20,689 downwards.
TCAAAAAGACTTACTATGTACAAATAATTTTCATTATAGACATAATCCTTGGAGAGTGAATAGCAGGAAACAAACCTGTACTATTTAACAGTACTATTTTTTAAATGCTGTATTCTATATTTTGGGGGGGGGGGGTGTTGTTATCCAATTAACACAATACCACTGCTAGGTTATTACTATATAAAGAATACAGAATTAAAATTGGCCAAATTTTAAAGGGCAAACAGTTAAATTTAAAACAAGAGAATATGTTGCAGACAACTGTGCCATCACCGCTGTGTTGTATGCGTTGGATGTTCTACTCAAGATGAAGAAAATCAGCCTGAGAACAAAATGTGATTAAGTACTATTATTTTTATGGATCTGAAGCACAGAAGAATTTATTTTTCTCAGTATGGAATGGATATCAAGCTTAGGACAAATACATGTTAGGCAATTCAGTTAACACTGGCAAATCCATAGTTTGTGGTTAAGATTCTATCATTTTCTGCACCAGGCACAGTTAACTTATTCAAGACGATTGTTCAGGATGATACAATTGTTTTATTGTAGTTTAGTTATCAATCTTACTTTATGAAGATTTAGCTACAGGTAGCCCTTGGCTTACAACCACAATTCCGCCTGGAATTGTGGTTGTAAGTCATGGTTGTTAAGCAAGACTCCCACAGGACTGTCTTGCTCAACAACCACAATCCCAGCCCGCCCCATTGCAGTCCTTAAATGACCATGCATGTCATTAAGCAAATGCGCTGGGTAGCTTCAAGGTGTGGGCGAGTCCTTGGGAGGCCTGACGCCCACCAGGATGTGGAAATATGTCATAGGTCAGAAAGCCTTGCCCGGTTAGGCCTGGCAGCAGATGGGCCTCGTCTCTTTCCCACTCCCACGAGGCCTGGGTCTTCTCCTTGCCCCAACAAGACTGGATCCACTCCATGGACTAGTTGGCTGGGAATTCTGAGCTGCAATTCTATCCGATCTGGAAGATGCCACCTCTAGGTGAGATGAGTGGTATATAATTTAAACAAATGAACGTCAGATTTGAGGAAGCTAAGCCAATACCTTTGGATTGCCTTTACTCATTTGACTGAAGGGAGAGGAAATTAAGACCAGTAGGATCTATTACCACTCATTCATAATATGCCAATTGGGTCAGGCAAGCTTTTAGCATGGTTTTATGCAAAAGGGACCTAGGTTGATTTTCCAACTCAGTGTTTCATGATTCTCCTTTACCAAATGGTTCAATTGGTTTTCTTAAGGGGATTAGAGAGACTTGAGCAAGTTCTATTCAACCAATTTTCCCAAAAAGAGTTCAGTCCCTTCAGAACAGAAAGAGTGGGTGAAGAGGATGGGAATTTTACAGGTCTGATATCGGTACTTGAAGGATGTTAAAGCTAGAAGTGTACTTATCAACTCAAAACAATACTAAAAATGTAACAATGTACATCACAGAAACCCTCAATTACACATCATCCTCATTTAGGAACTAGGGTTGAGGGTAGAAAACTGTTGCTAAGCAGAAAATCATGTGAACACAATGGGCATATGGCAGCAAATCATTGCATTAATTGAGACATTACACAACTGCAACTTGCAATTTTACTTTCGCATTCTCCACTAACCCTTACTTGTAGAAAGATTGTAGAGAACGTGAATGGTGATCATGTGACTGTGGGACAATGCAAACGTAAATGTTAAGACTGGATGTAAACCTGGGGCTACTGTAACTTCGAATGGTTGCTAAATGAGGCAACCAGTAAGTGAGCGCTACCCTGTAATGCTATTTTAATATGTCAATGGAGATTCTCAGTCATCCAGATTATGACTGGCCCAAAGGTGCTTTTTTTCAAAAGGAAACTGTTTTTTCCCTTGAAGATATTTTGCTTCTCATTCACAAAGCTGCTTAGGAGTTGGTGCAGTGGCCTAGAGGTGGAGCTCTCGCCTTGCAATCAGGAGGCTGTGAGTTCGAGCCTAGATAGAGGCAGATTTTTCTCTCTCTGGGCACAATGAGAATATATCTGCTGAACAAAGCTCCACATTGACAACAGGAAGGGCATCTGGCCATTAAACGCTCTTCTAGCTCCATTCAGTTGCCCAGGCTCCACCTCGCAAGGGATGATGGGGTCGTTAAAAGAGGATGATTCAGGAAATTCAGTTCTTCCATTCCCCACCATTCCTCTATTCGGTCAGAACTGAAGAAGTTTTGTGGATGAGAAGCAAAATATCTTCCAGGAAAAAACGTAAAGTCTAGTTGCCTTTTGGAGGGGAAAAAAAAGCACCTTTGGGATTTTTAAAAAAAAAAAATACTTTCTTGTTCAACCCAATACTGTGTCCTGTCACCACATAATTTTCCTCCTATTTTAACCTCACTTATCTTCGGCTCAACCCTGAGTGAGTGATACCTGCAATCTTTATGGCTACGGGATCTTCGGAAACTGGAACAGGCCCCTCTTTGACGTCAACCTGTTTCTCAGGGACCACAGGAGATACAGCAGGAGGGACATACTTAGTCTCCACATAAGCCATAGGCGTGGAAACAGAGGGCTTTGAGTTGTGAAACAGACTTGCCCATGATTTTGCAGGCTGATTAACCACCATTGATCCTGGAACAGGGGTGACCGCCTCGGTCGAAGGGGGGGAGGTCTCCTCCAGCTTAGCTTGGTCTGAGTCAGTGTTTTCCGCAGTCTGCAAGTCTACCCCGTTGGCAGTTGTGCCCTCGCTAGAGCATTCAAGTGTTTGCCCATTGGTAACGCCAAGGTTTTCAGTAGTTTCAGCACAAGGCTGCACGACAGCTGTCCTTAACGGGCTGTCTCTCTCATGATCAGAGGAGACACAAGACTGTTCCAAATTAGTAACACTGCATACTTCTGGCTGCCCTGCAGTTCTGGTAGTATCTAGAGCGCTAGAAACCAAATCCTCTGATACAGCTTCACTACTGAAGTCCACAGAATTGTCAGGGCTGTTACAAGTCCTTGGCACATCACCTGCAAAATCTACATCGTCTATGCTGATGCTATTAAGTCTGGGCGAACTGGCATGTCCGTTGATCAAAGCCTCAGCAGGAACACCGTCGCTCACATCTTCCAAATAACTGTAATATCCGGGGGGCCTTTTCTTTTTCTTTTTGCGTTCCCGCTGTCCAAGGCTCCCAGAAAAACTGTCGTTTTCAGCATTAGAACCATTATCCAAAGCAAGGGAAGCATCACTGAACTGGCAGTCAATGGAGTTATGGTTGGTTTCACCAAGGACATCGCTGGGTGTCTTGGGGGTCGGTGCACAACCGAGAATGAATTCTGGTGCCTGAGGATTCAGGGTGCTTGAAATACTGTAGTCGCTGTTGTTCAGCACAGATGAACCTGCCTCAATCACTTCGTTAACACCAAATTCAATTCTCTGATATTCCTCTCCTAGGAGAGAGGAAAAAATGTTACAATACACAGCAATTAAGGAAAGTTTGGAAAAATGAATACGGAAGAAAAAAAGCTTAGATTTCACGTATGCAAAAAAGCTGGGCGAATGCAAATCATCAGCTCAAATCAGATTTTTAGAAAATCTCAGGAAAAAGTAAGTATGTGTGTGTGTGCGTGTTTGTGTTTGCTTGAGATGGGAGAGAGGGAAGGGAGGCAGGAGAGTGCACTTTGGAGTAACTGCATAGGACTGCTCTATGCTGTTGTACCAAGTGTTAATTCTGCCCAGTGAGACCTTCACTATGAGCAAAATATATTATTTCTAATACAGAAGAACCTCTGGCCACGACCATAATTCGTTCCATAACTTTGATCACAACCCGATTTGGTCATGACCCAAACCCAAATTCCCCATTGGATTGTATGTTAATACGATCAACCCATTCCAGATCCCTACAAACTGTATATAAATATTGCTTTTTAAAGATTTTTAAGCACAAAAATAGCTAATTATGCCATAGAACTCACAGTGTACTGTAATAGTAAAATGTGAAATCCTTTAGTAACAGTGAGAAAACCTATTTTTCTTGCCCTGCACGCGCAGCAGAGAACAGAGCTGGAAAGCAGGCAAGCTGAGAGACAGTGGGACGAGTGGGCGGTGTGTTCGGATTGCTTCTGCCTCAATGCACAATTGCTTTTGCCCATCTCTATCTGGACGCAGCGCTGCTGCTTGTTGGGCCACTTCCCGAAGCCGGCAGCTCTGCAGCCAGCCACTATGCTTTTTCCAGAGGCATGGGGGGAGGCAGACTGATCCCAACGTGCCACCCATTCCATCCTACTGTGTGCCACTGCGGTGCAAGCTTCCCGCAAGCTTCCCATGAGGAAACAGAAAGAGACGGGCCAAAGTCATGCTGTCAGCTGTACGCAGTTTGCTTCATCGCTCCTCAGCTGCGGAGCACGGCCAGGAAGGCGGAGTCATGCGCAGCACCCGCGAGATCTTTCCCACTTCCTGCCAGGTTAACGTGCTCTCCATCTTAAGGCGGCTGCGCTTGAAGGGAGTAGGCAGTGCTGCCCTCCAAGCCAGGCAAGCTGACCCCCCACAACTTGCAGAAGCAGCACTTTTCAATTCCTCAGAAGCTGCATTTTTGGCACATGGCAGGATTCTGAGGATGTTCCTCCTCTTCTGCAGACAGTTTATTACCGGTAGTGAGGGCTTACAGAGGGCGGAGGAACATGCACCAGTATCCTTTTCAAGGCAACTGGCTTAAGAGCGCCGGGTGTAAGAGAAGACTCTTGATTCCTGTGCATGACTTTTCACCTTTCACTAAGTTTAAATGTATGTATGTATATGTGTGTGGGTGTGTGTGTGGTGGGGAACGGAGCTTTCCCCGAGGGAGTGTTTGATCGCCACCCGAGTATGTGTTCGTGACCAGATTCAAAAATTTTGTGAATTTTTTCGTTGGAACCCAATTTGGTCGTGGTCAGAAGCGTTTTTGTTTACTTCCTATGATAAAACAGTTGAAATATTTTGTTTTCTTTCGAATATTTCAAATAATAGCCCTTCCCTCTCTCAACAGCAAACAATAATTACATAAAAAGCCACTTCCACTTTTCCCAATTTCAAAGATGGATTTCATAACCAAGAATCCAGTAATTTTTAAGATTTGGCAGTTCCACATAAGGAACAATTATAGACAACAAAAGGAGCTCAAGATAGCTAGTTGATTTAAAATAAAAATATTCAAAGGATCAGTGAGAAGGTAGGATAAACTATTAGTTAAACATGCTATGAAATAGGAATATTTCTGGCAATTGGGTTAGTACGCTTAAGCTGCAAAGTAATCCAAATCCCCAAAGCTGAACTCAAGTAACGAACCTGCAATACACTGGACTTCAAAAGGGTTGGGAAAACAGTGGTGAAGAAGGAATGGCTTCTTACCATCATGGAGCTCTCCTGTGGACTTAAGACCACATGAAATGGTGTCATTGTAGGGAGGCAGCTGCATAGAAATAAAGAATTAGGGGGAAATTATTTTAACACCAGCAAGTTATTGGTTCATTAAATGATACAACGCATTTCAAATCTAAAACATGGTTAAGATAGTAGACAACCATGTTACATTCTATCCTCATTTCTTTCCTCTCGAATGTGCTCCTTCTATACAATAGGAAAACAGGGCTTTTTTCCTGAATTATCTGAAGTACATACAGTGGCCTTTGTTCCTGAGACTGTTAAAAGAAATTTACACATTTGATTTATCAGAGGAAAATTACTTTTAATAGACAAAACAAACATAAGACTTAAATTGAAGCAGGCTACAATGGCAGTGCTTAGGATTCATTGTTATAAGGACTAGAACTTTTTTTTTCACTTTTTAAATTTGTTCTTACCTCAACGGAGCAACGGGGAGTCACAAAAAACTGATTAAATTCATCAGGGCTGAATTCCCCAAAGATATACTGTAAAATAAAACACAAAGTAAGTAATTTATGAATTTAAATAGACTCTTGACAAGCTGTGGCTCTTCAGCACAGGGTACCACAAAAGCTTGCATTTTGTTAAAAATAACGTTACTACCTTCAGCAAGTCCCTTTACCAGAAAATTAAGAGGATCTTGAGAAGCTGAGAAGCACCCAGTTCTGTGTCCAAAGTCATACCACGTAACTCAAGTTATAATCTTAATATATTAGATTCTGGAAAACCAGGCTGTATCTACAGTCTAAAAACCAATACTACAGCCAGCTGGGGCAGTGGAGCATAGGACAGTGGGGATCTGGGCTGGGGTTACTTCCTGGGGCATACCAAGCAGCCCCAGAGCCATGAGGGTCTGGGGCTAGTTGCTGCCCTGCAAGGCAGTGTACAAGGGAGCCAAAATGGCAGAGACAGGGGGGAGGGGGGAAGATAGGCAGTGGGAGGAGGTGGAGTCAGCCCCTTATGTAATTGAGGCTGGGAGGGACCAAGCCTGGAATAGTTTGGCTTGGGGTGGGTGGGTCCTCAGCTAATGACTGGTAACATTTGCAGGGACTGTTGTCACTATGTAATGCAGCCACACGATGTGCCAATTTATAATTGCATCACTTAGTGACCGAAATTCTGGTCCTAATTGGGGACGTAAATCGAGGATTACCTCTGCTAAAGTAAAATTGGTTTGGAAATCTACTTAAAGCATTTGTTAATCCATTAAGGACTATCTAAGCAGCTGGCAGGTATCAGCTATGCAACAACTCAAAGCAATCTGACAACTTAAGCATGCCGAGTCACTCTCATATTTCAATGAATTTTCAACAGCACTAATCAAACTAATTTCAACTGATACTATACTCTGGCAACATTTCAAATTACAGCAACTAGCACAACTTGCTGAACTGTAACCTGAGATGCATGTGTTAGATGAAGTTATGCAACACAACCAACATTTAAAATGCTGTTTTAACAACTTATTCCTATATATACACATTCCTCTTAAAGGCTTAAATGTTTAATTTACCACTTTGCTGGTTGTGCCTCAAAATACAAACTGATTATCTCCCCCCATGTTAGCTTCTATTTATGGTGTAAGATTTACCCTTGCACAATTATTCCTTCACAACGAGACAAAGCACGAAAACCATCTTTCCAACAGTTCAAATCATTTATCTTTTGCTGAGCTGCTTGAGAATGGGCTCCTTGTTATTCAATCACAAAGACATCACACAAAACCCACAATAAGGGTCAGGAAAGAATAGAGAAATAGCTCCGCAAACTTCATTTAAATAGCCTGTGCAGGTAGCCGTCCACAATAGGGATCCAGAAATTTGTTGTTAAGCAGTATGAACATTAAATGAGGAATCATGTGACTGCACTGATTTTACTACCTTTCCTGCCATGGTCATTAAGCAAATGACCATCAGCTAACCATGATTTGCAACCTCCTGCTAGCTTCCCCACTGACTCTGCTTCTCAAAAGCTGACAGGCAAAGTCACAAATGGTGATCACGTAACTGCAGGATGCTGTAACGGTCGTAAAATGTGCAAATGGTTGCCAAACGAATCGTGACTATTTGACTGCAGGGACGCTGCAACAGTCATGCAAGAACCAATCACAAGTCATTTTTTTCCAGTGCTGACATAACTTTGAACAATCACTAAGTAGTTGTTAAGCAAGGAATACCTGCAGTAATGTCAGATACCCTAAAAGTGTTGCCTTACACAGCTACAGACGATTGTGTTAACATCCCATGCCCTCTTCTCCATTTTTCTATTTTACATGCGCAGCAGAATGTAGTAAAATCCTGACATGACAAATTGACTGCACCACTCCACAAGCCACCTCTACTATTCACTGCAAAGTAATTCCAGGACTGAAAAAGAATCCCTTTTCTGCGGTGCTTAGATGTTATCTGAAGTTTGCAGCATGGGTTTTACTTTCAATAAACTATTACAACAGACAACTTTTCTGAATGATCCAGTCCAATTTACCATTCCTTTATTCCAGCCTACGTATATATGGTCAGCTACTTACACCAATGTTACCTTATTGTAATAAACTACTTTATTTACTTTGCTATTTCTCCCAATAAGTCTTTTATATGCATCTCTGCTGGACAGGCAGCAATCATTTTATTTCTAAATGAAAATATACTAATTTTTTGTTCTGGCTTTGGCAAACTGTAACTCTATGTATCACTTGCTTACCTTTTGCAACCTGTTTGTATTCATGTCTTTCAATAACAAAATGTTTTGCCTGCAGAAAAGGGGGAAATCTACTGATATTCTCCTATCAGGCTATTCAAATAAATCATCTAGGAAGCTGCTTGACTCCCTAACTGAGCACATCCATACTATAAGAACTTTTTTTTTAAAAAAAAATGCCTTTTGTTCCAGCATGACAATCCAAACAGGATGATCGGAGGATGGAAAGACAAAGACAAAGAGTGGGAGGAATTTAGTTCTTGAATGAAACTGTACTCCAGGCAGATAGTATCTACAAGATTGCGCTAATGTCTTCCAAAACCTGCAAATCCTGCTGGAGAAGTGGCAACGAATGATGGGAGGGTTTGGTGTCAGCTGTTAAACAAGAAGTCTAAATATTTGTGGCCTATTTTATCTGACAATTGCCTAAGGAAAGAACTGCAGGTTTTAGTGTTTTCTGGGGAATAATAATAAAAGACATCCTACAAAGTACTTCTAAACTAAAATAATCTCCAGCCAAAATAGCCCATTTAAAATTGGGTGTCATGTATCAAACTACATTAAGGCAAAAGCCGAGACCCAATTATTTGGAAACTGTGGCATTCATTGAAACCGTTGTTTTAACCCAATGGACACACTTTATGATGGAGACAACCAGTTTGGATTCTGACAATTGACACTGTCAGATATCTTATTCGGTTTCTCCAACCTTCCTTTCTTTCGTTTTTCTTTTTTGCCTTGATCATCCAGGCCACCTTCAACTTAATCAGATAGCAAGTGATTAAAGCCTCTTATCAACTCACCAATGAAATAGAAGTACCTGATGTGCATTTAACAACCTCTCTGCCTTCACCTTGGACAAACACACTTCACAATTTATTAAGTACCAGGCGGAATGAGAACATCTCTTTCCAAGTCCTAAATAAACTGCTTCAGAGAAAGGAATACAATGACTTTAATTACATTAGTCCGCCCATCTATAATGGGGAATGGGGAGATGACAGTGTCAGAGGAAAGCACTTTTACTGCTAGTTTGTACATTAAATATTTAGAACAAATTCCCATCGCCACATGCTGCTGAAACTGAGAACAATGGTACTTGTCAAAGGGTGCCTTAACTGTTGCATTTATGATTTAAACAATGTTGAAAGGATTTTTGTTTTAGGCTCCTGCACAGCTAACCAGTTCCACAACTGCCACAAAATTACATAAAGTTTTTCTTTTGAGGAATACAAATTATGCCAAGGGAAATGAAAACATTCTGGTTCTAATTACAGAAGTGTTTGAAAACTGAGAAAACTTCTCATGCGGGGAAACACTGCTATTTAAATGCTGAGTGCTACGCTAAATGGTCATATATAAAGCATTATATACAGCCATAAATCAACTATTTCAACTGGACAGAAGAAAAAAAAACTGCATGTCTAGCAATCCAGGTCTTTCAAACTGATCTACTTTGCTGAAACAGCATTAAAGTGACAAATGATTATAATCCAGTGGCTCAAAGCCAGAAAGTTCTAAATACAATGATCTGTTAAAAAGAAAAAGAAAACCCTGACAACAATGAGCAAAAAGTAATATTATAGGAAGCTGAAACTTAGATGTATGCATTAGTTATAGCAGCTCATAATGGATAATTTTGTAGAAAGCATATTCCACAAATGCGTATCTTATAATGTTAATTCTAAAGTAAGGCTGAACCAGGGAAGATTGTCAAACTTATCTGGAGAAATCATAGCAAGCCAATGATTCCATACACTTTTTATTTTTACACAAAGACTAAGAATGTTTAGTCATGGTTTGCTGAACAAGCCACGGTGATTTGAGACGTGCATCATGCCTTGACATACTACAGGTAGTTCTCAATTTATGACAATTGAGCCCAAAATTTATGTTGCTAAGTGAGAAAGTTGTTAAATGAGTTTTATGACCATTCTTGCCACATTTAAATGAATCACTGCAGTACTTAAATCAGTACACAGTTGTTGTTAAAGTGAATCTGGTTTTCCCATTGACTTTTGCTTGTCAGGTGGCAAATGAGGATCACATGACTCCGGGACATAAATCACGTGACCTTGGGGATGCTACAACAGTCATAAGTGTGAAAGATATAAGTCAATTTTGTCAATGCTGTTGCAACTTTGAACCGTCACTAAATGAACTGTTGTTAGCCAAGGACTACCTGTACATGGGTTTCTGCGTCATGATAACCCTATAGTACAGTACAGTTTAGCACTGAAGTTGACAACATTACCTAGAGAAACCGGAGTAACTGCTTATTTCCAAAAAAAGATATACTGACTCTATCCCAAATTGCAGAAATCGCATTTCAAATCTTGCAAAGCTGCAGCATTTTGTGAGAGCTCAGCCATTTTTTGTATGTACAATGAGACTGTCATAGAACGAAGCCTGGGGCTGAAAGAATTTGGCTGAACATTACGCTAGAAACAACTTTTTCTATGGTTGCATTCTAAATCAAAACGCTGTTCTGTAGATTGCGATCGACATAAAGAATATATATATATTGCAAAAACATTTAAGTCACCACAATTCCAATTTCAAGAAAGTAACCTAAATTCCAAGCAAATTATATTCTAGACATTCTATTTTAACAGCCTGCAAAGAAAAAAAATCTTCAGGACTGCTGATAGCACAGATTGTAATAAGAATATTTTCAATAAAAAACAGTTTAGTACTTTGCTTCCATTAAAATAATTGGGTTATCATTACTGGTTGGTTGTGTGTTTTCAATGAGTCTTGACTTTAGGGAGACTATTGCCTACTTCCTAGGTTTGAAAGAGAGTGTCTGTCCCAGTTGGATTTATACCTGTGCCAGGACTGGAACTCACAGCTTCCAATATTGTTTTCTGGTGCCTTAATCACTATATCAAACTGGCTCCCAATCTTGTTTTATAATCCTTTTTTAAAAAAAAAACAAACTTGATATGCTATTTAATTATTATCAAGGTGGAATAAGAAGGTTAACATGTAGTACAAGAGAACTGCCAGAAGCTTCAAGTTCAGGCACATCTTAATGTGCAGAAATTTTAAAATCCAGGCTAGTAGAGATTTATAATAGCAAGATGAAAGAACCCTACAGATATAATTTAGTTAAAATGGTTAAGAATTCAAGCTAATTTTAGCATACTTAATTTTTGTCACTTGAATAAAATGCATACATACAATCTTTGTGCATATGCACAAATACTCATGCCATGAGTATACAGCGATTTTAAGGCAGGTATCTGCATCAAAAACAAAGCTTTAAAATTAACAAACAGGTAGTCCAGCAGATATTATTCATTTCAGAGGAAGCAACAAATGACATGAATTTAATATATGATCATATTCCAACAGCATTTGAAAATAAGCATGTAGCATATCCCAAAAAAACCAAGACAGAAAAGGCATCACAAGCTTTACTACAAATAATGTAGCAGCTCCTGTTAAAAGCTAATTTTAGGTGCTATGATGCTTTGGGGCTTTTTAAAAATCCAATATAATTACTACCTCTATTTTTTTTTAAAAAAATCCAATATAATTAATGTGTCTTTTTTGAAGTAATTTACAAGATAATTTTAAGGAACAAAACATCAGTCCTAAGGCTCCAGGTACAAAATAGCTTACTACAAATTTGAGAGGGGGGGGGGAGAAAGAATGTTGGTTTCTTGGTGCTTTCCGAGCTTAGTTGTTTTCTTGCAAACATTTCATTACCCATAATAACATTATCAATGCACTATGCGTTTAAAAACGTGTATTTTCTTATACTGAAGCAAGTGGTATCCTTGTGTCCTTATCCTACAGACAGTTGCAACTATCCATGCATGCATGCAAACTAAGCTTTTTTTCACTTTCTAGTACCACAGCAATGCCTCTAACCTTTCAAAAAGCAAAACAGAATCACTCTTTTTCACTGGTTATTCCTACTACTTCCATATACCAGGACTAGAAGTTAAAAACCATAACAATGCCTAAAACTGTATCCCTATGAAATGGATTAGACTGTCTTGTCCAAGGCTATATAGTGAACTTTATTACAGAAAAGTACTGTGAACTTTGCCTTCTTCTATTAAAATCTAACACTTTAACCACTGCACAAAATTGGGCCGGTATTGAAAAACAACTTTTTAAGGTTACTTTGATTTATAAAGCCTACAACCCGGACATCTTCTACTGGAGAAGTTAAATGCATTCTGCTTCATAATGAAGCTTACAATCATTACTGAAACATATTTAACTGAATGAAGATCTAATCAATGGTGTAGTATTGTCTTCCATGTTGCTTGTGAATTAGAGAAGCAAGCCATTCTGAGTTCCTATAAAGGGACTGTCAAAAGTTATCATTGCCTCATTTACAATGCAGGCCAGCACATGGTAGAGATATAAAGCACAATTCAGATTTCTGACCACATAGAGGCAATATATGAAGTTGGGGCTTATATGGCTGGCAGTTACTGCTATTTCAATTACAACACCAAAAAGGAAATGTAAGTAGAGGATATATGGGATTTGTGTATACAAATACTGTGTTTCTCCAAAAATAAGACCCTGTCTTATATTTTTTTTGAACCCTGAAATAAGTGCTTGGCCTTATTGCCATGCACTCAAAAGCCTGATTGGGCTTATAATCAGGGGACGTCTTATTTTGGGGGAAACAGGGTATTAATATCTAATAATTTCAAATACTAAATCATAGTATGGTTCCTTTCTAAATGTACTCAGCTAAATTACATTTTGTGTTTTTAACCACAACATAGGATAAGCCTTAAGAGGTGCTAATTACAGTGGTAGAATTTGGAAATTATTGCCTTTATATCCATAAGTTAGTAATATATGTATGATATTTGTCCCTATTTGTGTATGATCTATACTGTAAGACTTTGTTGAATTGTGGGTTTAATCTTCTTTAAAAATAAAATCTTAGCAACATTAACTAATGGTTTGAATTGTTCTTATTTCCTATAGATATTTTATGACATCAAATTTTTAAGTAAAGTATTTTAATTTTTTTTAAATGCCATTTGAGATATACAGTTTTCTCCATAGTGGTGGAGACAGCAGCCAGAAGTGGGTTGCACTCGTCTGTTCAGTTTGAAGGACTGAGTTTGTCAGAGTTGTTAAGTCCCACCCTTGTTTCTAGGAGCTTCCAGCTTTTGACTCAGTCCTTCAGACTGGACGGATGTGTTGGACTGCCTCATTTCTGGTTGCTGTTTTCCTTCTTAGCCAAGAATTTAGGAATTTCAACTTCATTGTGAGTATTTTGGCTAGTTCCACTCCTTCGTGGATCGTGCCCTTCCCCTACATCTAGCTTCGGCTTGCCTACAAACAGGGGTATCCCAGCCCCTGCTTGCTTTCCGTTACAGCTTTAAAATATCCTCCATTGAACAGCAGGCATTCCAGAGCGGCATGGAGCTTTGTGCTCCCCTGGGGACTGGGGTCTCAACTTGTGGAGCTGAGAAGTTTTGCATGGAGCTTCATGCTCCCCAGAGGGCTGGTCAAGCGGCCATTTGGCCCATTTCATCTGACAGAAGCTGCCCAACGTGTTGATTGACTGGTGGAGCTTCACGCTCCCGTTTTGCCTGCCTACGTGCCAGAGACAACAGCCCTATTTGATTTTTTTCCCTGGCTTGGTGGCGGCGATCTTGGAGATCATGGGTCAGCTGTGTTGAACGGGAGCCTCCAGCGCTCCAATTGTCTCCACAGCAGCTTCGTGCTCCTCAAAGTACTGGCAATCCGCCATTTTGAGCTTTGCGAGCTTCGAGCTCCTCAACTAACTGACAAGCTTCGCGCTCAAATTCCTATTAGCGCAGTTGCACTTTCCAGCTGATCTCCGCACTTCGGCCAGAGATCTCTCACCTTCGATTGTGGATTAGGCTCTTCTTTTTGGCAGGCAACAATCGTTGTGCCCTTGGTGCTTGGTGCTGTACCACCTTGAGTGGCCATTTTGCACTGGATTGCCATTATTACTGCCGTTGCAGAGGCAGATTCCACCATAGGAATTGATAGAGCCCTTTGCAGTGGCCATTTTGCAAGGCTTGTCGTAGTTGCTGCTGGTGTTGAATCATCTCTCACTTTGGTGATTGGTAGGGCCTAGTTACTGGACTTGTTTTTCTAATATAAAAAACATAATAATAATAAACACTTCAGCTACAGGCAGTTCTCTTCTAGATGGATCGGCTCTATCTCTCCGTCACCCCTGATTGCGGTAGGAACCTCACCCACCGCACAACAATAATTCCAAAAGCACTGGCTAAATCTAAGAATGGCTGGAAGGCCGAATCAGCCAAGCAGACAGACTTGGTTCCTGTGGACACATGTCCAGGAACTTCTCAGCCTGCGATCCGATGGACAGGGCCACAGGCAGCAAGGGCTCCCGCTCCCATCAAAAGCCTTGCAGCCACAGTAAGTCTTCTATTAGGGATAAGAGGTGCAGTCCTTGCAGAAGAACTGCAAAAGGCTAGCAAGCATGTGTCTTTGGTGTAGTTCCAGTGGGTTACATGTGCCGTCCTCTCAAGGAGCTTTCCCAAGACAGGTCCTCTGTGGTGACCCCAGACCAGTTCTCTCTTCGAGACTGTCCCTTATACATTTCTACAACAGCCTTGTGGGGGCCACTTTGGTCTCAGTGCCTCCACCTGTCGATGACACGGCCTCCACTCCAGGCCAGTCCCATGACCATCCTTCTGTCCACGCTCCAGTGATAGCCGAGGCCTCTCAAGAGCACAATCGGGACTTTATCCTTCCTGATAATATCCAACAAATTATTTCCAGGGCTATTCAACAATCGCTAGCAGCCAGGTATCAACAGCCCAGTAGGGAGCCTTCGGTGATGTACAATGCATTTGCTTCTCCTGCTCACGATGGTCAGGATGATCTGCTGTCCTTTTCGGATCTGGGATCCCCGATTGCTTCTCATGGGAGCCGCCCATCATTCAAGGAGGTTGGACACTGGGATCCAGAACTTTCTGACGACGAAAGTCTTTCACCAGAGCAGCCTGCATTTACTGGCCGTTTTCCACTGGCCATATTTAAATCACTGCTCTTCGAGGCATCCAGTGCAGCACAGCTTGGCTTCCCTGTAACAGGGAATGCTCCTACGTCTTCGCATGAGATGGTGGACCCTTTGTTTTCGGCACCATCTAAGCCAGTGGGCACTGTTCCAGCACCTTGCTTATTCATTAATGTTGTCCAATGGCAGTGGGCATCGCCAGAATTGGCCCCGATGCCTTCTTCTTCAGACCGCTGTTTCTTTAATGTGGCTCCAGAACTTGTGGTGGTGTTCCAGGTTTGGTGGTGGATGCCCCGATAGCGGCTTTGCTGCTGAACAGCGCCATTCTGGGTGACCCAGATAAAGGGTTATGCCCAGAAGAATTATGGGCAGACCAAACACTTCAGCGGGCACACCAAGGTGTAGCTTGGGCAATTTGCTCTTCACAGCATCATTTTTTAGTCAGGCAACCTTGCTCTGGTTGTACCAATTATGGGACAAATTACCACCTGAGGACATCAGACTGCAGCAGGACCTTAATAAAATCATAGATGCAGTCCAGTTCTCGGACGATGCCACACTAAATTCTGCCTGCTTCGCCTCCAAGTCCATGGTGTCTACAGTGGTGGTGCGTCATCTGGTCTGGCTCTGGCATTGGCAGGAGGACGCCCACCACAAGTGGGGCCTGGCTTCAGCTCCCTTTATGGGGGACAAATTGTTTGGGCCTGCTTTGAGCCCTTTGTTAGTTGAGACAAAGGACAAATACAAGATACTGCCTACATCGCAGCGCAAGTCCAAATTTTGATTTTCTCCATTTTTCCGCAGGCCTCCTGTTCAGGGATCTGTTCCCAGGGGTCTTTCAGGCCCAGACAGCGGGGACCCCAAGACAGGCTGCCTTGAGGTAGATCCTTCCCGGGCAAATGACCCTTTCAAGCGGGAGGAAGTCATTCATTCCACTGCCATTGTTAACTGCAGATCCAATGCTCCCATAAGAGGCAGATTAGCTCTCGTTGCCAACCGATGGGACGTACTTATGTCAGACATCTGGGCCAGGGATATGGTAAGATCTGGTCTATCTCTTGAATTCCTCTCTCCCTCCTCAAGGTTTTTTATCCGTTGCCATGTCTCTACTGATAGGAACAAATGGGTCCTCATGGATTTGGCTGTGCAACACCTTCTGGATATTAGAGCTATCCAGAAGGTCCTAGAGGATTAGGCAGGGCAGGGGTTTTACTCCCTTCTATTTGTTGTTCCTAAATCCTTGGGCAGGTGGAGACCTATTCTTGACATTAAAAGGCTGAACCGATACATTATGTATAAACAGTTCAAAATGCAGTCTTTGCAATGTATCCTGGCTGGCATCAGGAAGGGCGACTTCCTCACCTCTATTGATCTTTGGTCCAACTGACCACCTGGCACTTGAGTGGCACACTCTGAGTGGGGACAGCTTTTCCTCCAGGGTCATACTGACTATTCAGGCTTCCCAGAGGTCTTCCACAGAGCGCATTTATTCTGCCACTTGGTGGGCTTTTTGTACCTGGTGTGATCGTATGGGTATCTTCCCCCTCCAGTCCTCGATAGCCCAGATCCTGGAATTTCTCCAGGATGGACTATTGCCCAACACCATTAGGAGACAAGTTGCGGGTCTCTCATCTGTCCTGTTTTGTGGGTCCCTTACCTCTTTATCTCAGCATCCCACTATATGGAGATTCCACTGAAGGAATCTCTAATGTATGTCCCCTCCGTGGTGCACAGGTATCCCACCAGGGACCTGTCCATTGTACTAAACTCTCTTACAGGAGCCCCATACGAATCCTTATGGATTACTAGTCTCCACCTTTTACCATGTAAGGTTGCCTTTTTGGTGGCAATTACTTCTGCCAGGTGGATTTCGGAGATTGCAGCTCTCTCTGTGGAAAATGACTTCTGCGTATTTCACATTGATTGTGTGGTCCTTCACCTCAATTGATCTTTCATTCCTAAGGTCAATACGTCCTTCCACCGGATGCAGGAACTGAGCCTCCCCAACTTTTGCCCAAACCTTGCCCACCCCTTAGAATGGCGCTGGCACACCCTGGACATTCGGAGAACCCTCCAAATATACCTTAAGAGAACTGCTGACTTACAGAAAACAGAGTCGTTGATTATATCTTTTATTCCAGTCTCTTTAAGTTGCAGGGTCACTCTTTCTACCATCGGCAGATGGGTCCATCAGACAATTGCCAAGGCATATGAGCTATGTTCTTTTCCACAACCGGCTGGAGTGACAGTGCATTCGACCGCAGTGTGGCTACATCAGCGGCGTGGGCGACTCAGGCATCTTTGGCTGAAATTTGCAGGGTGGCGATCTGGACTTTACCTTCGCCCTTTATTAAGCATTAAAAATTGGACAAATTTGCCTCAGCTGAGGTGGTATTTGGATGCAGGGTTTTGCAGCGGGTTCACATCTCAAAGGGGTGTCTTCTGACCAGACTGGGGCCTGCCCGTAGTTTGGGACAGTAAGCTTTGGTATGTCCCATTTTTGCCTGCTGTCTCCACCACTATGGAGAAGAGGCATTGGTCTTACCTGATACGTGACCTGATACATGACCTTGTAGATGACCCTCACTCTGTCAAAAACCTTGGAGTACTCATTTCTAAACATCTAAGTGCCAAAGCCCACTGTAACCACATTGCCAAAAAGGCACTAAAAGTTGTTAACCTAATCTTGCGTAGCTTCTTCTCTGGTAATGTTGTACTACTAACTAGAGCATACAAAACATTTGCCA
>JANHFM010005811.1:16236-27427 GCA_032468115.1 Grayia smithii | reverse complement strand
GCAATAGGCAATGGCAATCCCTGTAGCCTGAAACAGCTGAGAGTCGGGAAGCCGATCCAACTCTGCTGAAGCTGAAATGGGCTGTTTCTTCTTGCTGCTTGATACAAGGAAGTAAATTGCTGGGGCGCAGAGGCCAAAGGGTGGGGGCCAGTGGGTGGGTTGGGCTACATTCAGTGTATAAGACGCACCCAAATTTTCATCCCCTTTTAAGGGGGGAAAAAGTGTGTCTTATACTCTGAAAAATACGGTAATTTTCTTCAATCCATGAACTCATGAGTCTGGAAAACTGCAAAATATTTTTTGAACATGTCTGTCTCACTTTTTAATAAACTATCTCAAATAGTAGTATTATACTTGTATATGCTTTGGGCCAGCAATCTAAGAAATTCTGATCATTTTAGTGACAGTATTTTAAAAAACATATCAAGAGAAATATACAAACTTCACTTGATCTGTTTATTCTACTGAATTAAATAACTCACAATGGAAATGCTATTGCAAATCATTCATCGTTTTTACCAGTTTAACAAAATGTATTATGTCAGAAGAAAGTATTAGCAAACTTACCCCAACTGCTTAGTAACTTTAATTTTCCGAGGCTTTTTCTCCTTCTCTGCCTCTTCTTCTTTTCGCTTTCGTTTCTTCATACTGCGGTCATCACCATCTTTTAGTTTACTGAACTAAAAATTTAGGGATCAGGGAAGAAAAGGGGAAGAGAAAGCATACAACAACTTAAATATAGATAGTCCTCAATTTATAACAGTCTGTTTAGTGACCAAAGTTACATAGCCCTGAAAAAAGTGACTTATGACCATTTTTCATGGTTAAGACTTTTGCAGCTTCCCCTTGGTCATGTGGTCAAAATTCAGATGCTTGGCAACTGGTTCATATTTATGACTGTTGCTGTATCCCAGGATCATGCAATTACCCTTTCTGACCTTCTGATAAGCAAAGTCAATGGGGAAACCAGATTCACTTAACAACTGGGTTATCAACTTATCAACTGCAGTGATTCACTTAACAATTGAGGCAAGAAAGGTCATAAAATGGGGCACTTAACAAATACTTAACCACATAAATTTGGGTTCAATTGCCTGTAATTGACTGCCTGTAATTGAATGAGCATTTTAATTCTAGTTAGTAAATTATTTAATTTATAGGATTGTAAGTAGCTAAGAGTTGCGTTAACAGTAAGATGTCAACATGGCATATAAATTTACTGAATAAATAAAAGCAAAATCTTGATATTAAAAAAATTAATAGCACCTACAACTGAAAGGCAGTCATTTGGATTCCTGCACTGAGCAGGGGGTTGAAGTACACCCCTCCGGAGTCTACGCACCTTAGATGGTTTATGCTTTCTGCTTCCTGTAAAATCCTCCTCTTCAGATTCAGATGCTTGACGGAATTGCAGAATTCCAGTATTAATGTAGAACCCTCCATATATAGTAGTCAAGGATGCAGGAACTAATTCATCATACTGCAAATAATATAAAGATTAAAAATTAATTACTAATATATATTAATATAAAACAATGTAGTAGTTTTATTGCAATGCAACAAAGGCTAGTATGAATATGTCAGAACTCTGATTAGTATAAAGACACAAAGCATGTATTCCTGCAATGATTTTCTAATTCAGTGCTGTATCAACCCTCAAAATACAATAGTATCGAAGCGTATAAAGATTTACAGCATAGAAAAATATGTGGTATAACTTTTTCATTTTTATATATATATTACAAATTAATCTAAAGAGCTTTCATTGATGACATTAATTAATGCTAAAATTGGTACCTGAAAATATTGTTTCAAAAATGAAATTTCAAGAATAATTTTTAAATGATATTCAAATTTATTCCTAATGCCTGCCATTTACTGATTAATACTAGGACTTGTGGGTAAATATAATCACAATTTTGTCCTTATTTTTGTCCTTTTTGGGTAAAGATATGTAGCAAAAGTGTGTTTGTGGATGTGGATGTATCTCACTGATATTATAAAGATGAACATCTAGTATGAAGCGTAATATGCTACAGAGAACATAATCTTGCCTGATTGTAGCATAAGACATCTGCCTTTGGCTAATCAAATGAGTTATTTTATATTTTAACATCTTTTAATGCTGCTTCCCCAACAAATGTAAGAGTTATCTGAATTATAAATTACAAAATGTACTTTTTTCATTGTTTAATACTAGATGAAGTATAAAAATCACATCAATTAAAAAATTAAAACACTATTATTAGTCAATCAATCATGCACTGAAATTAAAAGTATTTACAAAGCAAATGCAGCATTTCCCGATTCTTCTCCCAGACTATTCCATCATCCTATACCTAATGCTGGCTTCAAATGTAAATATTGCAATGTCTTAAATTACCCAGCTTAAAATAATCATCCAAAAATACTTGATGTGGTCCTATCTCTAAACTGAAAAAAAAAAGAACGTAATGTCCGAATGAAATCACCCCAGAATATCAGATAGACAGTGGTACCTTAGTACTCAATTGCTCTGAATCTCATAGAATTTGTACTCAACGCATTTGGACACTAACATTTTGTCCCAGCACTCATCATTTGTTTGGTACTCAACACACAAGCTAGATTTGTGTCAGCCGCCTGGTGATTCACTACATTATTCCTTATGGAAAAAGTGTATTTGGTACCATCATTTTTGGTACTCATTGTGCCTCCCGGGAACAATTAACGATTATCACTGTACATTTTAGCTCTCAGAAGAAGAAACAGTATGCATATAAGTTTTACTTACAGCTTCTGAATTATCGATGAAAGGATCATTTACATCATAACCAGAACCCATATCTATCAGATCTTGAGCTCGGTCCTTCCGATGTTTGTGGATCTTTCCACCCTATAAAATAAGATTGATATCTTACAGGATTTTTTTTTCACAATAAACAAACAAATAAAGAAACAAAGAAAGCAGATAAGCATTATAGGATAATAGGAAAAGTAAAAGTTCACCAATCTTTCCTGCTTGGTTTCTCTGGCAAATAAGATAGCAAGATTCCAAGAGGAATAAATTAAGATCTACATTTAACCCGATGTTCTATGTTCTTATAATGAATAAGACTGAATGCAGAAACTGAAATTAGCTGAGGCTATTTTAAGAAAAAGTCAGCAATTGCATTTAGACATAACAGAACTACTTTTCTTTCAGGAGAGTCTCTGCCTTCTGGGGGAAATGAATAAAAGCAGAATGATTAGACAGCAAACACAGTGGATGAGTTATCGTGACTAAAACAAAATTCTTTAAAAAGTTAAATTTGTCACTTAAAGCAATGTTAGAAGCAACTGAAAATTATCAGGATCCATGCCTGTAATAGCAACAATTTCTACAGATTTGCTCACATATTTTGTTTCAAATTTCTTAGCCAGCATTTCCACTTCATGCCTTTCATGCTCTTCATTATCAAATGGGTCTTCAATGAGTGATTTTTTCTGATGAGAAAAAACAAGAAACCAATCACTTTTAATATTTAAATATGCAGTACATGAGGGATTATCTATGACTACAACCTTAAATGGAAAAGCAAACAGAATCCTTAACATGTTTAGTTTAATACCTAATGCATCAGTACTAAATAGCTCAATTTAAATAAACCCTTTTGGAATCAGTAAGACATGTTAATCAGTGTTATACATTGGGGAAATTATTCAACATATAAGGAATAATACTAACTGAATTTAATAAATGCATTTATTTTTAGTCATAGTCCCATTTCATGCCATTCAAAGCTTATGATTCAGTTAAAAAAGGTTCACCATTGCTTTAAACTATCTATAAAAGGACTTACCAAATTTAATGCTTCTACCAATTTAACACAGAATATTTTAAAAGCCTTTATATGAAATATGCTATTACTGAATAACATAAGTGAACACTAAACTACAACTTTACTAACTCTGAACGATTTTATAGAGCAGTATTTCTTAAAATGTGATCCATGAAAAACCAAAATTATTTGGCAGATATTGAAGGTACTTACAAAAATTAAAAACAATATTATTCTTTTCATTTGTAAAAAAATAGGGTTTTCTTTGAGATATATTTTATTATAATATCTAATAGGTTTAATATTGTTACTTTTACATATCCAACAAATAAATATTCTATGACTGTGTCAATTTTAATTTTTAATACGGAAAATATTGATAAAAATAACTAATATAAACAAAAGCCTCTTTGGGATTTTTCATAATTTTTAAAAGTGGAAAGGAGTCCTGGAAATAAAAAGTTTAAGAAACAGTCACAGAAAATAAAATTTGAGATCTGAAAATTTCTTCTGTACTCAAACATTACTTCAGAATATAATTCAATCATTTAAATGTATTCCAGATTAATAGAGATTAATATAGAAATTAGAATTGTTTTGAAGAAATACAGGTAATTCTAGACTTATGACCACAAATGAACTCAAAATCTGTGTTGCTAAGTGAGACATGTTAAGTGAGTTTTGATCACATGACCACGCGAATGCTGCAACGGGCATAAGTGTGAAAAGCAGTCATAAGTCACTTTTTTCAGTGATATTGTGACTGAACACTAAGTCACTAAATGAACTGTTGTAAATCAAGGTATAAGTAGCTATTTCCCATCATGACAGACTTCATTTGCTACTTGGCCTGATGACAGTGAAAAATTGTGATCACTCTACAATGTACTGCCTTCCTGTTGTATCTCCTGCAACACACTAAGTGATTCTCAAATACTTTAAATTGGCATTCTTGCTTCCTACTTGACATTTCATATATTGCATCTATCCAGTAACGAGCAAGAGCCATTAAAAATAAACCAAAGTCATATTTGTCTACAAAACTATTGGAGTTTATATTTTTTTTTAAATAAAAAGCATCACAATTACTTCTGAACTAATTGCACAAAACTGCATTAAAGATTACTTCTATAAATTCAGTAAATTCAAATCATATTCACAAAATATTATGGGCAAAATAGAGATTCTTTGGTTAATCTCTTCTATGTCATCACTGAATGTTATTGCAGAGTAAGATCAACTAATGTGTAGAGCAAGAACAATTTGGATTTAGCTGAATGAAGTGAAACTGGCATCACTCCTTTAGATTAGAACATGACTTTGACTCACCCACTGCACACAAACATGAGATTTATTCATGTGGCATCCAGTAGATTACCACAAATTGCTCTATTAAAATTTTATCCTCTCTTCTCATGCCTGTTTCAATCACCTTAATTTAAAAGGAATCAGTAGCCACAGTTCTGTTCACTGTTTCCAATTTTACAGATGTAGTAGTAATCATGCAGAATAGAAAGAAAGGTTAATCCTTCCCTCGTTCCCTCTTTTTAAAGAAACAGAAGAACTGCTGTTGGAAATTTTGTAGCTCAATGTTGTAGTTTATCTTGATCTTATTTTTTATTCACACATCACATAGCAACCGGATGAATTAAAGTAGCAACAAAACAGGGCTATGGATTATAAACACTTACATTACCATGTTAAAAAAATCAAGACCCAATATAATTTAGTGATTCTAACTCTAGTCTAAAACATAATCAAGCAGTTCAGATGTTATATCAACGTACTATTGAACAATTAGCCCATCAAGGATAACCATTACTGTTATTTCTACATTGGAATCTGTATACCTCCAAATACTGCGTGTAGAACAAGGCAGGAGACACATACACTTCTATTTTCTGCCTTTCACCATAGAAAGATCTGGTTTGTAGTTATGAGAAACAAAATGCTAGATTGGGCCTTGGGCTGTTACATTATTAGAAAGGTACTAAAGTGAGTTTCCTCCTATTTTAGATATGGATACAAAACAATTATTTTTCACTTCTATTTAGAAACTTAGAAACCTGATGGCAAAAAAAGATCTATTGGCCCATCTGCCCTTTGAGGTTTTTAAAATTACTTTATTTTTGAAATTTTTGTTGGACGATGGACGTGTTTTCCCAAGCATGTTTAAATTCAGTTACTGATGACTGACCTATTACTTCCACAAAAAGTTGGCTCCAACCTTTACTACTCTTTCTGTGAGGTAATACTTTCTAATATTACTTGTGAACTTGCCTCCTGTGCCTGTTTGAGGTTATGCCCCCATGTTGCTTTTTTAATATTGAAAATACTGCCTTCAAGAACCTTTTTTACAACTTTAATATATTCTTTAAATATATTCAATAATGTCGTTGTCCCCCCTTTCCCTTCTGTCCCCCAGGCTGTACATATCTAGTCCCTCCAATCTCTCCTAATATGTTTTTTCCCTTAGACCTTGCACCATTTTTATTGCCCATCTCTGGATTCGTTCAATCTTGTATCTTTTTTTAAGTGAGGCCTCCAGAACTGAACATAGTACTCCAAATGTAATTATCTATGCTAGGTATGCTAAACTATGACAGATATCTTTATCATAGTTTAACATATTAAAATTTTACTTGCTGAAACAAGCCAGATTAATCCACAGCTAAATTGTTTTAAACAGAATATAACCGTATTTAGAAGAACGGATGTGCTCTTCTCATTTTCCAAGCACATAAAACTTAAATTCAATGGCTGTAGATAATCATTAAACTGTTAAAGGAATGTTTAACAATGATCTATTGAATCAGAATCAATCTTGCGGATCAGTGACTATGTATGAATAGATGTTGCTTACCATCTCTTTTAATTGCTTTCTGATCAAAGTAGAAAAAACAAGCCCTGTGGCCTATTTACATATTGTACTAAACTACCAATAATTTAACATTGGTTTTAAATTAATTTACTGATCCTTAAACCATGATTTACTATGTGAATCCAGCACATTTGACTCATAAATGACTAACCTATGGCTTCTCTACTGTCTCACTACATATTATTTTCTTTAATCTTACTTTATATTATTTCATGTTTATCTTTTATCTCTGTGAAAATATATGGACTCTTAAGACCAGCAAAAAAGATCTGTGGACCAAGATCTATGCAGCTCTGAGGATTCAGGTTGCCCAGCCATGCAATTAAAGATACCATAAATTATCTTATTTAAATCAAGACTTTTTAAACCTTAAAATATCTATCTTACCTGTGTTCCTAATATAAAACAATATATAGATATAAGAAATGCTTTTAAATATTTACATTCATGGTAATCAAACTGTCATTTTATGTTATAAATCATCACTGAGAAAGAAAAATACAGATTTGGAACTTCCACACAAATCAATTCCACAAGCATGAAACTAACTGAAGTCCTCTTCTGAACTAGTAATAGCAGCATTAATAATACCAGTAGTATGGTATTTGGATGTCCATTGTTCAGTAGCCTTACCTTTCCAAATAGATAGAACAGCATAAGAACAGAATGCACTTGGATAAAATTATACTTAAGGACATGGTATTACTTACATATGATTTTTTGTATTCACCTAGGTTTTTCATCTACTATGACCATTTCACCTATTTTCCCAGGATTAAGACCTATTTATCTTAAACCTGGGATAGTATTAGATATGAGAGTAGCAATCCTGCAAAATGTGATTTGAACAATTATGGGTATATTTGCATTTGATTCAGAAATTATCATTACTTGCTGTTATTTTATTTATTTATTTATTTATTATTTATATTTATATGCCGCCCATCTCCCTGAGGACTCTGGGATAAAAGAGATTTTGATCTCTTTTAATTGAAATCTCACAATAATCAAAGTAAAATATCTAAATTGCTATGAACATATTGTTAGCCTGCAGTACTCCAAAGGCAATACCATGTAGAAAAGGATAAATTATAGCAACAAAAAGAAAAAAAGATATAGCAAAAGAAGATACAGGTAATCCTCGATTTACAGTTCATTTAGTGACGTTCAAAGTTACAATGGCATTGAAAAAAGGGACTTATGACCGTTTTTCACTTATGAATGTTGCTGCATCTTCATGATCATGTGATCAGAATTAACATGCTTGGCAACTGACTCATATTTATGACAGTGGCAGTGTCCCATTGTCATGTGATCCCTTTTGGAACCTTCTGAAGACCAAAGGTAATGGAGAAACCAGATTCATTTAACAACGATGTTAGTAACTTAACTGCAGTGATACATTTAACAACTGTGGCAAGAAAGGTTGTAAAATGGAGCAAACCCCACTTAACAAATGTCTCTTAGCAACATAAATTTTGGCTCAATTGTGGTGGTAAATTGAGGACTATCTGTACTACATTTCATATTATAACAGCAAGAGGAGGAGGAGGGACAATTGGTAGAATTCTTAATACCAACCAACAACATACAAAGAGAAACAAGATTGTTTTATAAAAATCACAGAAAAAGTTATTTCCTAATGATAAATTGTAGGTAGCATAGTATTAATTTTGGTAATAGTACTGAGTATTATTATGTAGCATAATAGAAATAGCTACAAATCAGATCTTATCAACACTTACAAATAATTGTCAGTAATTCAATAACATCTTTTTGCAATGTTCTATTTTTAATCCACAAATAACAAAATAATGTATTACTTTGTTCACATAGTAACTTCCCTATAAGTGAAAAAATAATTTAGAATATTTCAATTAACTTTAGATTCTCAGTAACATAAAAGGGACATATAGTGATGGCCCATTTCTCAAAAAAAAACCCAAACCCATTGCATAAGGCCTCAGTTACTATGAATTAGGCTGTATTAACATCTCTAAATGCATTACTGGGGCTAAATTCACCACAACTCAATCAAAAGTAGGAATTATCCATTATAAGTAGGCAAAAGATATTTAAATAATGCATAGTCACTGAAATAGTTAGGACACCCTATAACTTTACTGTAACCATCAATTTCAGTTGAAAATGGGCAACATAGCCTAGTGTGGTTAAATCTCTCTCAATAGCCCTAATTTGTCCAAAAGTAAGAGCCAATGTGAAATGCAATTCAACAATATTTAGAGGTACATCATCCCTAAATTTAGCACTCATATCATCAATATTTAGGGTGCTAAAATTTCTCAATATGGACTAAACAAAGCAGTAGTACAGGTTTACTACCTTGATAACCTGAGATTACAGAAATTTAAATATCCACCTCTATTTTACATATATTAAAAGGGAACATAAAAACGTTTATGAAGACTGAAGGGATTTCTAACAGTTTTATTCAAACATAGTGCTTCTTTTAATACTAACATCAGATTCTCTCTTATTTCAAAGAAACACTTACTGATTTTTAATGTTCCTCAATCTCCTGCAACTATCTTTTAACATCACATTCAAAAGTTATACAACAGATTCAAGATACTGAGATCTAAACAAAAAAAATCTAATAGGCTTTAATAACTTGCCAATTTACATAATAGTTACAGCCAATCTCAATATAGATTGATTTCTTAAAACAAACCCTCAGGTTTTCATCCTAATGGCTACTTACAAACCATTGTCACAAATTTACTGAAACTATTTACGACAATATCAACAAGCAAGTTTTTCCAATATCCTGACTTTGTTTTTGCTTGTGCATTTTTGCTTGCCTTTACATCACTGCTATGTAAATCTCTACAACACTTAAATGATGTACGGCATAAAGTGTTTGTAGGGTATATTGAAAGAACACTGCAAATAAAGCCACAGGTTTTTGCTTATTCACAACAGAAAAACTAATTTACTCTAACAAAATCTTTCTGGCACAGATATATTTACTTGCTTTCGGCTCTTTTTGTATCAAAGGGTTTTCAAAGACCAGTAGAAAATCCATTTCCTATAGGTTCACCATCTTTTGACTGAATCAGAGTAGCAATTTGGTCTTATATCCATCCTGATAGGGATTTTTTCTAATGCTAAACTCCCTTACTTTCTCATTATTCCCCTCCCCACTTCCTCCTCCAGCACTCAAGCTAAGGCTATGCTAACAGAACCAGGTCGGACAAGATTGACAAAACAGGAGGCAGAAAGGGTAGATAAAGAAGAGCGAATGTTTGCAGGTCTAGTACCCGGGCCTTGCCACTCCAGAGCAACTCAGGATAGCTGAATTCCACGCAGCTCTCCTCCGTGGGATCTTTCAAGATCAACTCAAAGCGAACCGTCTGATCCGGTGGTGGGGGCGATTCCTGTCGGTTGTTCTCTTGATTTAGCTGCTGCTGATGAGACGACAACGGCGGTGCTTCTGGCCTTGGGGACTCTCGGTGGGGTGGCGGCTGAGGTGGCTTTGGTGTCAGCTCAGGCCGACTGATCTCCCGCGGTAATGACACAGGGTGAGACTCTGGCCGAGGACAAGATTCAAAGGGTTGCGATGGCGGCTCTACCCGACTGTTCTCATAGGGGTGGTGGTGGTGGTGCTCCTGCTGATCTGGTAGTTTCAGGCCCTCACGCGCTAATGGCTGCTCTGCCTCGCGGCCCCCTCCAGTCTCTCGCTCTAGCACCGGAGACTCACCTTCTCGTCGCCTCACGGGTGACAGACTAATGAACGGCACCCGACGCGGCTCCGCCATCATCCACCCCCCCACCCCCCTTCCCACCTGTTCGGTGACCCAACCTCGCCACCCACAACCCCAGCTCCTCCTCCGCCCGTTCCCTCCCCCTTAACCAGGTCAGAGTACCTCCCCTCTTCCCCACTAGCCTCTCCTTGCCGATAACATCACTGCCATCTTGAAACCCCCCCACGTAAATAGATGCAGGCTACTAGGGCACGCATGCGCAAAGGCAGAACCCTCCACGGACGCGCTGCTACACGTCATTGTTCTAAATTAGGGTTTTTTTTAATACGTCAGCGCGATCGCACGTTGAACACGACATGGCTCCGCCCACAGTTGCCTTGGAAATGCGTACGCCGTACAATCGTAAGACTTTTAAAAAGTCTTGGCGAGGAGTTCTGAATGAGCATTTTTCTTTGTGCTCGTGGCTCCGGGCAAGAGTTAACTTCCTCAGGAACGCGGCGCTAATGCGGCAGCTACCAAGCGTGGTCATTGCTGTTCATATATTATTATTTTTCTAGTTTACAGTAAATTAAGATGGTCATAAAAACGATTTAGTACCTGAAAAAATTGTGAGCGTTCTATCCTTGTATGATTTTTCTTCCTATTTAATACTAATTTCCTTTTAACTAATTACAAAACACCGTCTTTCAATATTTTTTTATTGAAAAGATTTACAAATTTAACAATTTCTCCCCCCCTTCCCCCTCCCCCCCTTGGCTTCCCGGAGCAGATACAAATATAAAAAT
>JANHFM010005810.1:69874-82032 GCA_032468115.1 Grayia smithii | reverse complement strand
GCACTTTTTCTAGAGTCTTAACATCTTTTTAATATCGTGGCGACCAAAACTGGATGCCGTATTCCAAGTGTGGTCTTAGCAAGGGATTATAAAGTAGCAATAACACATCACGTGATCTCAGAATAGCAAATTATACTTCCTCTTAATCTTTTTTAACCGATTTGTAAGCTTTATGAGTCTATTTATTTTATTTCCATACTGTGTCTTTGAGGAATTTTGGTATGATTTGGAGGTTTATCTGAAGGTTCTAGATTTGGTAAGAAGATGGTAAAAGTTGCAAAGCTTTTTTAAAAGAATCTTTTTAGATTTTCCTCCACATTTCTTTCTTGTATACCTTATTCTCTGATGGATGTGGAAAGTATTGCCAAAAGTTTAACTTTTATTTGCCACTATTCAAAACTATTTTGACTATTTCACTATTTCATTGAGAGGGCCAAATTCAAAGGCTGTTTGGAGACCTGAATACTGCCTACACTGATGTCAGAAGTGAATTCTATGTGATAGTCTTAGTTTACCCTATTCAACCATAATTATGAAATTCTAATTTAGAAATCTTCAACTGTAAAAACAATTCTTCTCCATTGATTTATTTGATTGCTGCCAACCACCTTCTAAAAATTGCAATCATTTTCTTAAAAAGCTGACAGGTTTCTGACGATTGGAAAATACAATTTTGTAAATTGTTTGTTCATCCAGGCAAAACTCCAGCATCTTTTAAAGTGAGGGCAAGGAACATTAATAATTCTTTTGCTATATGTTAGTCTGTTTTTTGTGCTTACATTATCAGCTCCAGAAATACCTAGACCTGTTTATTCTTACTTGTTTACGCACCATAAGATTTCCCTAAACTGGGATTTTATTCCCATACCCTGGCCTCTAGACTATCTTAAATCCTTTTGTATGTGGATAATGAAACTAAAGTAAGTCCACTATGTACTATAGAGAGGAAATACTAATCAATAATGATAGCAACAACAATAAATAAACCTTGATACCTACCACCTTGATGGTGTCTGCATTAATTAATCTAAGGCAGTGATGGTGAACCTATGGCATGTGTGCCAGAAGTGGCACACAGAGCCATCTCTCTGGGCACATGATCTATTGCCCATTTTTCTTCCGGGTTCTGGAAGACAAGGTGGCTGATGTGCATGTGTGTGCCAGAAACTGGAAGATCATATTCCTGGTGCATGCATGCACACCCGGTGGCTGGTCTTCCAGTTTCTGGCACGCGCACACGCTCCCGTTTCAACACTTGGTGCCGAAAAGGTTCGCCAACACTGATCTAAGGCAGGGGTCAGTGAACTGCGGCTCTGGAGCCACATGTCGCTCTTTTATCCCTCTGCTGTGGCTCCCTGTCACTCAAAATATGCATCACAACTGCCAATGTGCGACACGCACCAGCACACAATTTATTGAGCTTTTCAACCCCTGCTAGGCCAACCACGGATAAATCCAAGGAAAGAAAAGTTTCAGAAGAAAACAGAACGTTTAATTCAATTACATATGCTAGTTTTGTAGCCGCTCAAGAAATAGTCAGGCACCAGAAAGGTTTTGTGGCTCCCGGTGTTTTCTTTTCCGTGGGAAACGAGTCCAAATGGCTCTTTGAATGTTTAAGATTGCAGGCCCCTGATATAGTGGTTCATCTTTCCAGTATGTGTCTGTGTGTGTGTGTGTCCAGCAGACTTGTGTTCAAGTCCTTGAGCAAAGAAATTCAGGGGTGAATTGGAAACAGTTTGTGTTTCAGCTCAATTAATCTCACAGGGTAGTAAAGATACAATAGGGGGAAAAAAATCCTGTCCTGTTCGCTGTTTAGAAATGTCCAAAGAAAAACAAAATAGGAATCTTTGGCGATTATTTTTGGGGGGGCGAGGGGTGAAATTCTCTCAAGACTATGGATTTGAAAAAGTCTCTTATGCTGGTTGGAGATGGCAAGTATTACCGTATTTTTCAGAGTTTAAGACCTGCACCTAAATTTACAGGAGAAAAACGAGAAAAAAATAGTTTTGGGCTTCCGCACGTCGGATTTTCGCCCTCCCAGCCCCCCAGAAGCACTCTTCAGTGCTCCGGTACAGCCCGTTTTCACCAAAAACAGGTCCGTTTTTGCCAAAAAAAGAGCTTGTCTTTGGCCTGCAGAGTGCTTCTGGGGGCCTGGGAGGGCAAAAACGCAACACACAGAGGGCTTGGGAGCCCAAAAACACCCATATAAGACAAACCTAAATTTTCACCCACTTTTAGGGGGGGAAAAGGTGCATCTTAAAGTCCGAAAAATATGGTATATAGCTGGAGATGATGCCATATTATATAGAGCAGTGGTTCTCAACCTTGTTAATGTCGTGACCCTTTAATACAATTCCACATATTGTGGTGACCCCCCCAGCCATAAAATTATTTTTGTTGCTTCATAACTGTAATTTTGCTACTATTATGAATTGTAATTCAAACACCTGAAAGGCAGGTGTTTCCTCGACCTTTCTCACGAGCGCAATGGCCCACATCGAACGAAAATCAGAGTCTATGATGCCTACTTGGAAATAGGACCTATTAGACTCTCCTGGAGACGGATAGAGGAGCGGTGTCTCGGTTCCTGAGACCATCGGAAATATGTGTTTTCCGATGGTCTTAGGTGACCCCTGTGAAAGGGTCGTTCGATCCCTAAAGGGGTCCCGACCCAAAGGTTGAGAACCGCTGGCTTAGAATATGAGACACAGAGTATAAAAAAGAGGCGTCCACCTTCCAATATTGATACTTGCCTTCTCAAACGCATGTTCCTGAATGTTCTCCTCATCCCTACAGCTCAAAGACAATGAGAGCCCTTATTTTAGAGCCCTGCCCAGGTAAGGCATACATAGGACCAGGCGGGGAAATGTGCTGGCACCCTCTTGCCAAGGTTACAAAGGAACATGGCTTCGGGCTGAAATACAGTTTCTCACTGTTAGCTGCATTGCTGCCGTCAGCAACTTAGAGATGTACAGAGGGTAATTCTCCAGCAGGATTGAGGTCTTTGGTGGCCCAGGGCAAAAGGGAGGGAAGTTGTGTTTGTAGAGAAATTCACACAACGAGAACGTTGCTCTTCTACAAAGTTCTCATGGAATTCGATGAAAGGGAGGAAGTTTTGAACTTATTTTCAAAAGAGAGCAGATTCTTGCATGCGTTTTCCCAGGTGGTATTCTAACTCTTGTTCAGTCCTTAAAGGGCTAAGAGGTATGTGTGTGTGTGTGTGTGTGTGTGTGTGTGTGTGTCTTTGCACTGTCATTTCTTTGACAGTATGCAGTCTCCCTGCTTTCTCATGCTGGGGGCTGGGAGAAGAATCAAAAACGAATTCCTACTAAGAGGCAATTTATTGTTTGATCAAACTTTTATCCCACCTTTATTACTTTATAAGTTACTCAAGGTTGGTGAACAAGCCTCCATCCTCCTCCATCCTCCTAGATTTCCCCATAACAACAACCCTGTGAGGTGGGTTAAGTTGAAACAGAAGGAGTGCTCCAAAGATACCCAGCCAGCTTTCATGCCTAAGGCGGGACTAGAACTCACAATCTCCTGGTGATTTGCTGAAAGACACCCAGCCAGCTTTCATGCCTAAGGCGGGACTAGAACTCACAATCTCCTGGTGATTGGCTGAAAGACACATAGCCGGCTTTCATGCCTAAAGCAGGACTAGAACTCACATCTCCTTAGCTTTCATCTCTGGGAAAACAGCACTCTTTTAAAGATTATACAACATGCCTGCAGAATCTGAGCCAATCGGTTATCATGGTTAGGGTGTTCCTAGTTCCAGCCTCCAGAGGGCCTCTGGAGGGCCTGGGGAGGCCATTTTCACCCTCCCCAGGCTCCAGGAAAGCTTCCGGAGCCTGGGGAGGGTGAGGGTGAAAAACGGACCTACTGGAAGTCCAGAAATTGGCTGTTTCTGGCCCCAGGGCATTATGGGTGTGGGCACTTGCGCACATGATCCCTCATGCTCCCATGCTTTTGCCACACGACAAAAAGTTTTGCCATCACTGTCCTATCCCATTCCAGATGTTTGGAAGGGATATACACTGCTTGTAGAAAGAGGAGTAGTTTGGGGCCTGTCAGGACAGATACAAAAATGAGAAAAAAGGGGATTTTGAGAAAACCTCAGGAATCCCCTGTGACAGAATGAGGATAGAAGAACAGATGACTTTTCTTAAAGAGTAGACTCAAGGCATTGGGCAAAGGCCAAGATGGAGGTCCTCTAGAGATCCCTTTTCTTACAGAAGTTCTTCAAAACTTTACGGATGGATTCAAATCATAGTTTGTTTACTGGTCATGGTGATTGATTGAATCACTATCCATATAGGATTTGCACAAGATGGTTTACGAGCCTCAGTGACTGCTTCCGCCCAACATTCGTCCTAAATCAAAACTTAGCATACAGTATCTCAAAATGGCGGCATTTCTCTCAGGTTTCACCTAACAAATATCTTTAGGGGCTCTTTATGGCCAGAACTAGAGACAGCCAAGAGAAAAATTCAAATCCTCTTTGTAATAGCAACAAGGTTCAGTTCTCGTGTCTTTTTAGTCCACTAGCGTTGTTATTATGGATGTTCAGACTGGATTTGACAATTTTATCCATCAGTTGATGGTGTTATATGATTTCAATGAGCATGGCTCCTCCTCATCTTCTCTAAATTACTCTGGGAAGCTCACAATAAAAGCAATTTTAAAAACCAGTTTACTGTACAAAGTGTAAAGACTATCAATCATCACTAAAACAGAAGTCATCATGATCAACAGTGAAATCCATCTTTACATCAGTTCAACATAGCCATTCTTTTAAAAACAAATATTTGATTCGAAACAAGCTGAAATACAAAGCCATATATTTTAATCTAGCTTTAGGCTTGATTGTGGAGGAGAATCTACAATTTTTTTTAATAATGATTTTTATTGCAATTTTTCCTTTACATATCTCTAATATATAGTTAACAGAACTGTGACATCGTTTATACGGCTAAAATCGAAATTCAGTACATTATATATATTATATACATTCTATATCTAATCGTTCTATTTCATTATGTATATTTCCCTTTCTTATTTCTATTATCTATCCATTCATACCATTTTTCCCATACCGCATAATAATCCAAATTATCTTTTTCCTTTAATTCTAATGTAAGTTTGTCCATTTCTGCGCAATCAAATATGTTTTGGATTACCAGTCCCTCTGGTGGTGTACTATTTTCCTTTCAATATTGCGCGAATGATATTCTTGCCTCTGTTAGTATATGTAACATCAAATAATTTATCTTTCTTTTATATTTTGTTTTAAATATTCCCAGGAGAAACAATTCCAGATTTAATTCTATTTGACAATTGGTTAGATTTTGCAGCCGTCCTTATATCTTCATCCAGTACTTTTTCACTTCAGGGCATAGCCACCATATGTGAAAGAAGGTACCTTATCCCTGATTACATTTCCAACACTTTGGACTTAAATTTGGATACATCTTGGCCAGCCTCGCTGGCACTAAATGCAAATGATAAAACATCTTATATTGATTTTCCGTATAGGCTGCAGATTTTGTTACTGTATAATTTTTGTTCCAATTTTTCCCCAATCTTCTAAATCTATGTTATGCCCTACATAAACATAATTTTTGGCCCATACAATCCACAATTTATCTGGTAATAACATGCATCTGCCCCATTTTAGAATTCAACAAAGTTAGCAAAATATATATATATATATAAAAATCAAATTATGTGCTGCATTAAGCACAGAAGAGTAAAAAGATTAAAGTTCCAAGTTCTCTTTTAAACAACGAGACTTTCCAGTTGTTGTAATTTCTGATATTTCTCTAATGGTATTTTCAAGAAAACATTTGTGTTAATAATAGTTTCCTATCTTTTGCAAACTTTGAGTGAGTGGCAGCTGAGCCTGGTCATTGTAAGGGATGGTCCTAATTGCAGGTTGTTTACTTGTGTCCTTGGCAGTTTGAATACTACTAATTAATACTAGTTCAACTCCTGCTATAGACTGAAGACATTATTTTCATCCACAAGTGCCTGGTGCCACCCAGTGGGTATGTTTAGCATGGCAGTTTTGTGTACATCACTATCCAAAGTACCTTTGTGCCTATCACCAACAGAGGTGGGCTACGGCCGTGATGCCCAGACTTTTTCCTCCTTTACCCCAAACCATTTATCAGAAAGTGTTACTGAGCATTGGTCGCTGCAGTTG
Organism: Grayia smithii; assembly: GCA_032468115.1. Lineage (NCBI taxonomy): Eukaryota > Metazoa > Chordata > Lepidosauria > Squamata > Grayiidae > Grayia > Grayia smithii. The sequence continues at coordinate 75,824 of JANHFM010005810.1, read as the reverse complement.
TTAAGTTAGTAACACGTTTGTTAAGGGAATCTGGCTTCCCTGTGAATGTTGCTTATCAGAATATTGCAAAACAAATGATCACATGACTCTGTAGCCATCGTAAATATGAGCCAGTTGCCAAATGTCTGAATTTTGATCGCATGACAATGGGGATGCTGCAAAACAAGCAAACAAACAAAAAACAACCCCCAACAACAACAAAACACCACCTGGTCGTAAGTCACTTTAATCAGTTTTTGGTTTTTAAGAAGAGACTGGATGGTCACTTGTCTGAAATGGGTATAGGACAGTGATGGCTAACCTTTTTGCTGTCACGTGCCAAAAGCAGGGTCACAGGAAGGGGTGTGTGTGTCACGTGCAAGCGTGCCCACACCCATAATTCAATATGCCCTGCCCCCAATGCTTCCCCTGCTTTTGGCACGTGATGGCACGGTGGGCCTGTTTTTTGCCCTCCCCAGGCTCCAGAGGGAGGGTGAAAATGGCCTTCCCCACCTCCCCGGAGGCCAGAAACAGCCCGTTTCCCAACTTCTGGTGGGACTGGAAGGCCCGTTTTTTGCTCTCCCCAGGCTCGAGCCTTTCTAGGAGCCTGGAGAGAGCAAAAAATGGGGTTTCCCCCCGCCTGTTTCCCGACTTCCGGTGGGTCCGGAAAAACCAAAATTCAGCTGGTTGGCACGTGCCACGTGTGCCGGAGCGGAGCTAGGGTAATGCTTGTGTGCCCACCGATATGGCTTCGCGTGCCACAGGTTCACCATCACGGGTATAGGATTTCCTGCTTGAGCAGGGGGCTGGACTACAAGACCTCCAAGGTCCCTTCCAGCTCTATTCTGATTCAGTACCATTGTAACTTCAAACGGTGACTAAAGGAGTGGTTGTAAGTAGCCTGTCCTAGGTTCATATACCTATGGTTTTACCTCATCCATAAAATAATCTCTGCTTCCTATCAAAATTGAGGCTGTGGAAAGTAAACCATTTTAATTTAAAGTGCAATTGATAGGGAAGATATTCTATATATCCTTGCACAGATTCTGTCAAACTCTGGAGTATGTTCTGAGCCGGAAGAAAATAAAAATGCAGACACCTCTTTCTCAAAGCAGAATTTATTTTTATTATGTAATAAACATCTGTTGTGTAACATGGACTTTCCTCAAACTGGAGAGCTTTTATTCAAGATCGCAAAAAACAGGAAACGAGATAAGGTTGATTGTTTTATTCTCAAACTGCACATTCTTACATCCAAGGCAGGGGTGTCCAACTTTGTCAACTTTAAAACCTGTGGACTTTTAACTCCCAGAATTCCCTAGCCAACATGGCTGGCTGGGGAATTCTGGGAGTTGAAGTCCAGAAGTCTTAAAAGTTGACCTAAGGGCAATATTTTGTTAGAGAATGCTGAATGCAATTTAAAAGAGTGTTTCTCAACTTCAGCGACTTTTAAGATGTACGCAGTTCAACTCCTAGCATTCCTCAGCCAACATGGAGTTGCAGTCAAGGCAATGCTGGCTAGGGAATTCTGGGATTTGAAGTCTCTATATTTTAAAATGGCTGAGGTTGAAAAAAAAACACTGATTTGGAAGAAAGCCTGTTTTGACCCAAAGTTAGCAAGAAAAAAACACCAACGGGTATCTGATTTGGAGGCAGAATAGTTCAAATCGGGCCCTCCTGTGATCTCAGCTGCCTTTATCATTTCCCAGAAATCAGGGTTGTTTCCAAGTGGTCAACTAGGATCAGTTGATAGTCAGCACTTCATTCTGGATCACTTGACTCAGCTGAGTTTGGAGGTCGCTCAACTTCTTCTTTAACCCAGATAAGGCAGAGAGAACAATGGTCTCGGGACGCAGAGAACCGCAGGACTCCACATTGTAGTAAAACCTAGGTGGGGATAAAAAAAGTTTCATTTAACCCACCATTCAAGCCTAGCGCTGGGGGTTCATAATCTGTGGTTTTATTAATGTAATTATTGTACCCCGAATGGATTGTTCAAGAGACTCCTGCTGGCAATTGATCCATTATTGTGGTATTCTCTCTCTAGGACAGTGTTTCTCAACCTTGGCTGCTGGACGATGTGCGGACTTCAACTCCCAGAATTCTCCAGCCAGCTCTGCTGGGGAAGTTGAAGTCCGCACATCGTCCAGCAGCCAAGGTTGAGAAACACTGCTCTAGGAGGAGGTTCCGAAGAGTCTATAGCAGGAATGCTAGATTCTGTTAACAGCTTGGTTCCTTAGGCCATCCGTCTTGTAAATTACAGGCTTGTTTCCCTCCCCCCCTCTGCTATCTACTGTATAGGTATACATCTGAACTAGACTGATGTTTTTCTGTGTAACGCACGTGTATGTATGTGGGTATATGCATAATGGTTATCTTTTGAGAGCTGAACGCAACGAAATTTCATTTTAATGTATGCTGATTAGAGTATAATTACAGTGACAAAGTTTTTATTCTATTTATTCAATTCTTTCTGTTGTATATTCTATTCTTTGTTTTCTATTCTATTCTATTCTTTCTGTTCTACTATTCTGTTGTTTTTCTATTCTCTTTTATACTTTCTGCTCTATTCTTTGTTCTATTCTTTCTGTTCTACTATTCTATTGTTTCCTATTCTATTCTATCATTCCAAATTCTATTCTATTCTATTCTATTCTATTCTATTCCTATTCTACTCCTACTTCTGTTCTATTCTATTCTATTCCTATTCTACTCCTACTTCTGTTCTATTCTATTCTATTCTATTCCTATTCTACTCCTATTTCTATTCTGTTCTATTCTATTCTATTCCTACTTCTATTCTATTCTATTCTATTCTATTCTATTCTATTCTATTCTATTCTATTCTATTCTGTTGTTCTATCCTATCCTATCCTATCCTATCCATCCTATCCTATCCTCATTCTATTCTGCACCATTAATTATGGTGTTCAACAAATCAGGATTAAAACAAAATATGGGTTAAACTGAAGTGTGAACCAAGTACTGTACTGATTTCAGGGGAGGTCAGAGAATGCCATCGCACTAATGAGCTGTTTAGACCACAGGCAGTCCTTGAGTTACGACTGTAATGAAACATGCCCATCAGAGTTATAACTCATTACCGTTGTAAACTCGGTCACCCACATTACTAATCCAATTTTATGACTGTTATTGCGGTTCTTATGCGACTTACTGTAGTTGTTAAGTGAATCCAGGTCATTAAGCAAACCAATGGTTTGCTGTGGAGGTGTTTTTTACAAAAACTGCAAGTAAATTCTGGTTTTGGGGGGAAAATGTCACTGACCGTTGTAGACCATTATAATTTCAACTCCAGCTCATACAGGCCCCCAGGGAAGTCCGTGATAACTTTCCAGTGTCACTAAGTGAACGGTTGTAAGGCAAGGACTTCCTGTGTAGTCTTATCCAACCAGCTGAGTTCCAGTTGGAGAAACATCTGGTTCAGGTACCTGATCCCTCACCTTTCTGGCTTCCCGTTAGGATCATAGGGTGCCTGGGCTTCATCTTCATCGATTTCAGAATATTCGCTCTTCGGCCTAAAAGGAGACAAGAAACACAAGAGTTGATGTTGAGGTGTGAAATTAAACATCCATAGTGATAGAATAGAATAGAATATAGAATAGAATAGAATATAGAATAGAAAATAGAATAGAATTCTTTATTGGCCAAGTATGATTAGACACACAAGGAATTTGTCTTGGTGCATACTCTCTCAGTGTGAATAAAAGATACATAAGTACAACACTTAATGATAGTCATAGGGTACGAATAAGCAATTGAATCATATTACGAAACAGTCACTATATATTGTAAGGATACCAGCAACAAGGTTACAGTCAGACAGTCATAAGTGGGAGGAGATGGGTGATGGGAACGGTGAGAAGATTAATATTAGTGCAGACTTAGTGAAAGTTTGACAGTGTTGAGGGAATTATTTGTTTAGCAGAGTGATGGCGTTCGGGAAAAACCTGTTCTTGTGTCTAGTTGTCTGGTGTGCAGTACTCTATAGCGTTGTTTTGAAGATAGTAGTTGAAACACTTTATGTCCATGATGTGATATAATGATAAATATATTGCCATAATGAGCCATAAAGCTAACCCATTGGCTTCAGCTGCATTATTTTTAGCAAGCAACCAAATGGAGAAACTAACCAGCATGTTAACAACAATGAGACATAAGAACAAAGAATTTTTTATTTTAAAAAAAATTAAATCAGCTCATCAATGTGAAAAAGTGAAACCCATTAACTGTTTTGTGAATAGTTACTGTCAGTCAATTAATGTTATGATTAATTTTTTTTTTGTATCCCAATTACAAATTCTTCCCTAGTGCTCCATCTTGGATTTACATATATTTGTACCTTAGGTGAACCTTTGTGAACATGATTAAATGGATTATACTCTAAGCTACACAAATATCTACAGGACGTTCTAATATATTATTGGTTTCTGCTGTTTAAAGATTTTGGAATATGGAGGAGGGAACATTAAATTAATATATTATAAAGCCTATTCCTGATTTTTAATTCTTCTTTTTAAAAAAAGATTTATGATGACATTAAGAAGCCCACTTCCTATTCCTTATTTCCTGGAAATCAGTTTTGCTCTGGGTTCCTCCTTCTCTCTCTCTCTCTGTCTCTTATTCTATTGTTCGGCTTAATATACCCAATTAGCATAAGCATATAAATGCAGTTCTAAATACAGTATAAATATAGTTTTTGTTGTAGAAGATGTAACTTCTATGAACTGAATAATGATAAATATTTTATGCCTGTAAATGCTTCACTAAATCAGAATTATGATATTGTGTTAAAAAACTGATCCTGATTTTTCAATGACCAATCCTAATTATGAAGATTAATTACCATACTGACTGGAACAATTTAAATCACAAATAGACAACCTTAGACAAAACTGAAAAAAAATGGAACAAAAGTTTCTGATTGCCATTCCCAAAGCCCCTTTTCCATCTGAAGAAGTGAAACTGCTGACAGAAGAGAAATATTATAATATGCAGAATAGCTATGCAGATCCCACAGATAAAAGTTCAACAGAAATCTTAAAAAAAAACTTTCAAAAGTCATTTCGAACCCTGAAAGAGTTTAATATTTTTTTTTACTTCTGAAGCATAAATTTAATGGAACAACAATAAAAGCTATGAATTTGAAGCTAGAAAGTATCTCATGATGAAGGGCAATGCTCAATATCACCAGTTTGAAGTTAATGAGAAAACTTGTGGAAACTTACAGCTAAACAAGATTGTTGAATACTGACATTGTCAGGGTTCCAACATATTAAAAGTATTAATGAAAACCTAACTACATGAAGTAAATGTTAATAATATACCATAATCTCTTAGTGACCACATAGGTAGAGCTGCAGGATAATCTGCCCCCAATTCATTCCTCAATGCCTCCCAGTGTTGTACCAATCACATCTGCAATCAAGCTCCACTCATTTTGCTGCAGGGTATTTTCTTTCCACTTTTCTCAATATTATGAACTTATCAAGGTATCTGGGTCTTCATATAATGTCTACAAAAAAAGTAATTTAACTTGATAATTTCTGCCTCAGATATAAACTCTGGATTGATTGATTCTGAGTTGTTTGTTTTCTTGGATGTCCATGGTATTCTCATGAGTTTTCTTGGATACCAGGGTTCAAAAGATCCAAACTCTTTCTATACAATTGATATACAACTCAAATGTGCAAGTTTGAATAATTGAAATGAATGTGTGGTTCCTTACTCTTGATTAATATTGTAAAGTGATCAATTATCCAAAAGTGATTAGTCATGTGATTTCTTTTATTTTATATTTAGCAATTTGCTTTTATAATTTAGAAAATGATTATACAAAATTATATGATAACCAATACTTATAATCAGTCTACCCCTTGTTGGAAGAAATGTCCATCTGGGTTCAGTTCCAAGTGGGGAGAAAGACACTGGAAACATGGAGGCTGATTGGAAA
>JANHFM010005810.1:23442-33622 GCA_032468115.1 Grayia smithii | reverse complement strand
CCAGTTCTCCAAACTGCTCAAAATTTCCACTACTGGTTCTCCAGAACCTGTCAGAACCTGCTGGATTTCACCCCTGGGCAAAAGTATGCATTAACCCCAGGAGACTGGAAAGTATTAGCAAGAGACAGATTGCCTCCGCTCTGACTCCTTGGGATTTAAGAGGGAGGGAAGGGAAAATATAGGCAGGTTTGCAAGATTGATGACAACTCTATAAAACAGACTAGATCAGGAAACTGTCTCCACAAGAAGAATAAAAGTTCATTTTATTGAGAGAGACTCAATAATAAAATAGTGTAACAAAATTTTGCAAGTTGGCCTGTGTTTTCCCTTCTCTCCATCTTATAACAAAAGGGGAATCTGGCTGTTTCCAAAACTTTATTGCCTTCCTGGACCTATCATAGGCCCATGTAGTAAGCACAGAGAACCCTTTTCCATTCTCCAATGTGCACATTGGCTACCAAACTCAACTGATGCAAAAGAAAATTGGAGTTTTGTGCTTCATCTTGTACAGCATTCATAACCCTAATGCTCAGTACATAAATAAATGAAATAAATGAAAGCAGATAGAATTAAGAAATAAAATAACATAATAGATTACATAATATTGGAAACAAGATGTGAAGAATGCACATATTTACCTGGCAATATTTATACAACACAACATTGTTGTGTAATGCTGTGTACACAAATGTGTAATGCTGATCCACATGCATGCAATTATCCTACTTTTTTTGTCCTTTCAGCATTTACAAACTACCAATGGAAATTGCAAAACAAAAATTTCAAATATATTTATTTCCTGTTTTGAACAGCTTTGATGCCTGCATTTTTAAAAACACCTTTAAAAAATATTAATACTACAATGAATAGGAAGTGTTCGAATAGGAAGTAACACTATATAACTTCTTTTTCTTGGATTTATCCAATCTTATATAGATGGGATATATATGAATGTGTGTCTGTGTGTTTGTTTGTGTGTCTGTTTATTGAAACTATATTATTTGAATAATCAATACATGTTTAAAATAATTAGAATAGTTTCTTTCACATGCTGAATACCCTAGCAAAAAAAAAAAAAGATTGCATCTAATCAATTTACTTTATTTTGACCATAGGTGTGACATTATCTAAAAAAAATTGGTATTTGGGATCCCATCTCCAAGGCAATGGTGTCATCAATGACGAGGTGTGTGCAAGGGTGAATGTAGCCTGGATGCATTGGCGAGAACTCACTGGTGTGCTATGTGACAGATGAATGCCAACCATCTTAAATCTAAGATGTACAAGACAACCATTGCACGGTATGGCATTGAATGCTGGGCAGCAATAAGAGGGACTGAAAGCTATCTCCATGCCATGGAAATGCAAATGCGCCATTGGATATCAGGCATCTCCCTTCTTGACCACATCACAAATACAAGGAATGAAGGCTATGACTAAGCACATTGATCTGTGCTTACAAAAATTGTAAGCTACCCTGAGTCTCTGGAGAAGGGTGAGATATAAATTGAAATTTAAAAAAAAAATGACACCATTCGACAGCATTTTGTGTGTACCAATTATAGAGAAGATTAGAGAAGGTCGGCTCTGCTGGTATGGACATATCCAGAGAGAAGCACCTTTCATCGTTGCCAAGACTCCCTTCCAAATAGAAGTCAATGGCCAGTGACCTCGTGGCCATCCAAAACAGAAATGGCAAGACACCATCAACAAAGACATGCAAGCCGTGGGCCTGAGCCCTGGAGGCCCAGCTGACCATGCAAAGTGATGTTCAATGATCTGAAAAGTGGACCCTGCACCTGCAGGAATATGCTAAGAAGAAGAAGTAACATTATCTGAATAGGTAGTTCTTGGTTATCCCAAAATCACTGGAGCCTTATGATTCATGGCGGCTTGGCTGGATTTCTGGAAGAAAACTCAAGTAAACTGCACCTTCATTCAGAAATGTGGTGGGCTGGATTCAGAAGAGAAAATATGGAATGGAACAAATTGTAGGTGACTTTCCCACATCTCAAGCAGATGTTAGAGATACATCTCTGAGGGTTTGAGACACTGCTAAATGCAATAACTACCTGAAAAAGGAGACCTAATCTTAAAATCAGCCCAAAGCAAGTTGTGTGATCATAACACACTTTCACAGAATTTCAGCTCAGTCTCAGGGATCACTGTTACTACCCCACACACAAAAGTCACAATCTATTCCATACAACACAATCCAATCTGTGAAATAAAAATTTTTATGGATTCAGAGAATTCCTGAAGGGAAGGGAAAGGAAAATCAGTTTCTTCATTTTCTATGTTCCCCATGGATCACCATATTTTAATACAGTTGAAAGGAACACACTGGTGGCTCCCTGTTTGATCTCACAATATCTAGGACAATTAAGTATAAATTAAATTAAATTTATTTAGTTTAAATTAAATGTATATTAAATTTGCAGGATTCTTTTTTTTTTAAATTCGCAGAATTATTTTCTTTCCACCAGTGTTTATATATACATTGGAACTAGACTGTGATGTTTCTCTGTCTCATATATGTGTGTGTATGTGTGTGTATTCATAATGGTTATTTTTTTGAGAGCTGAATGCTCTCGAAATTTTATTTAATTTATGCTGATTAGTGTACATTTAAAGTAACAAATCTATTCTCTTCTCTTCTCTTCTCTTCCCTTCTTCTCTTCTAGTGAGCAACCTTGACGTAGCCAACATAAATAGGAAAACTGACAGCAAAATTATATTAATTCTTCATACATTGCTGCTGGTAATATAACTATTACAAGCTTTAAAATATATTTAAAAATTAAAACATAACCAAGAACATGTAATAATTATGCTTATGGATTCATAAGCATCTATGAGAATGACATAGAATTTTGGGTACCTGAATTGTGAATAGTGAATCAGTCATCAGACAGGTACTGCTGTTGTCTCAATTTAGATTTTTCTGCACTTAACTGCTTGCTCAACACCACTTATTTTAGGATTAAGTTACAAATGGCATTATCATCTGATTTGTCCTTGAGTGTATTAACAGTGTATGAGGAGTATGCTAATCTGGAATTGAATTGCCTAGGGAACAATTCAGATTAGGATACCAAAGGAGACAAATCCTGATGTCAGCAGCAATCCATGTGATTAGCAGTTTGATCTGTAGATGTTGGTTTTCAAAGTGTTGGTTTTCACAGTCTTTTCATGTGATTCATTAAAAGAATGGAAGAAAGAGAAGATACTTTTTATCTTTGAAATGTGAAAGGAATTAAGGAAAAGCTAATATGCATCCCCCCCCCCAAAAAAACCTGTTCCAGTCCCAGAATTAAGATCGTTAAAAAGATTAAAAGGTAGGTCTTCTGTCTGTTTCGAGATAGATTTAAGGTGCTTTGTTGTTTTAAGGCTAATCCATTGAGCAAATGATTCAGAAGAATTAAACAAAGAAACAAAATGTTAATAAAAGTAGGAATTAGCAAATTTTGCTGGGAGCAGAATATCAGAAAAAATATTTTTCTTCACTACCATGGCACCAAATAAATGTTTCCTATAGCATTGTTATAATGTCCACTGCATTATAAAAATTGCCAGGGAGGAATACACTCCAGGTAACCTTTTTTCAGCCTGGTACCCAATGGATATACTGGAAATAAATAATTCTATGAACAATTGTCATATTGACTAGGAGTTCTGTCCATTTTATTTCAACACATTTTGAAGATGCCAAGTTGAGAAATTATAGCAAGTCTGTCTCAACAGACTTTTAATTCCAGAGAGATTATTTTTTCCATTACAGTAAATATCTTTCATAATGTGGTGAATTCTCCTTCAACTCAGTTCCCAAGGACTTCATATTATGAAAAATATGAAAATGTTGCCACTGCATTCTTCTGAGCTGTCTTTCTACTTCAGTCTAGCCCATTTCCCTTGGAGGTCTCCAACCAGACTCAACTCCACTGAACTTTGGAACTCCAACAAAATATTTATAGCTGCTGTGAATTGTTGTTCATAGGTTGAAATTGTTTTATTCTTCATATGAATATAACCCAGAAGGGTTTTAGATTAGGACATAATAGAGCAACAAAAGCATAACATACCTATTAAAACAAAATCAATAATGGAATGGAATATAGAAATGTTAATATTCCCTAAAGACAGTCAGTTTGCTGTAGTGATTAATGCACTAGGCTAGAAACTAGAAGACCATGAGTTCCAGTTCTGTCTTATGCACAAAGACAACTGGATGACCTTGGACTAGGTATTATCTATAAATCCTAGGAAAGTAATTGCAAACCAGTTCTGAAATCTTGCCACAAAACTGCAGGATCTTATTCAGGCAATTGCCAGTAGACAACAATGCCTTGAATGCATGCTACCCCCCAACACACACACACAGACACCTACAAACACAAACGCATATACAAAAACATGCACAGCCATACAAGGTTCACTAAAAAAATCAAAAGGTTGCTTGAGGAATCTTTGAAATTCATATATGAAACAAATACTGAATTGGAACTTAGCTATCTACTAGGTGTTGAACACTCCAAATGTTATGATATAGTTATTCTTAGTAAAATTAAGACTATTTCAAATTTCTAGCTGAGCAATGATACTTAAAATCTCTAGTTTTGTAATTGTTTCTTTTTTTTAAAAAAATGAAAGAATGTCAACCAAATCAATTCTAGGAATATGAAATACCTCTTTGGTAATCTATTCTGCTCTAGGATATAATATTATTCTTTATCATGTTGGTTATTAGAAAATCTGCTTGATTAACAATAGATTAACAACAGATTGGTACAGAATCACTGTGGCTCTGAAAGCAAACAGGCAAAATCAGGAAGAAAAAAATTGTGATTTGTTGTCTGGGATTAGATCTGATTTTTTTCAGTAGATTGCTTCTTTAGCAAACAATAACTAAAAGGTCAAGGTAAAATTGTTCTAAACTCATCAGTTTGAAACAGGATTTTTTCCCTTTCCTTCAGTAAATAAAAGACTAAGTAAAAAATTGCCAAGCACATATAAAACCTTATTTGTCATACCAAGTAGGCAGAAAGTGCAGGTACGGAAAAGACAAATTGATTGGCTTAAAAGATGAAATATTAAATGTGTTTAGATCAGTCTGGGCTTGCTTTGAAAACAGCTACATTTTGGTTGCTTGCAACCTTCTGATTCTGAGTTTCAAAATCTTATGACCGAGAACATATAATTCAATGTTACTTAATGATCGATCATGCATGAAAATACATAGAGGAAAAAGAAATGAATGGCAAAATACAACGGATGAAAACACATGGAGGTGACATAGAGGTGGAAAGAATGAACCACCTTTCTCTACTTAGGTTGGTAACATACTTTATAGTAACCAAATAAAGGTTTATTGGGAGTAGTTTTTTTTGAGATTAGATAACTTCCTCAGATGCTTACAAAGCAGTCTACTTTATTTGTTTGATCTATTTTTAAAAATAATTTAGAGCTGCCCATCTCACAGCAGTGACATTGGGCAGAGTACAAAAATTAAAGAAACAATCAGGAGCTTCCAACACAGGAATTGAGTCTGACATTTGTACTTCTATAACTGTCTGATTTGGCACAGCAACCAAACAAAAGAAGTACAGACTCCAACGGATAGTTAAGACTGCAGAAAGAACAACTGAAATCAGCCTGCCTTCCATAGTGCACAGCTCAAGAGGTGGGCTGCAGATTCTTCACATCCTGGACATAAACTGTTTCAGCTCTTCTCCTTGGGATGGTGCTATAGGGCATTGCAGGCCAAAACAACTAAACACAGGAACATTTTTTCCTTCAAACCATCATTCTGGATGATGAATACCTAATTCTCATAATTCTGTCTAATGTCTATGTATATTTACCCTTTGTAGTATGGATGTAGTATTATTATTTATCCTTCTTATTATCTTTACTTTCCTCCTTCTCCTTCTCCTCCTCGCCGTCGTCGCCGTCCTATTATTATTATTATTATTATTATTATTATTATTATTAGTATGTACATTGATAGCTTCTGCACCAGAGACAAATTCTTTGTGTGTCTAATATATTGGACAAGTAAAGTATTCATTTCAATTCAAAACCAGTAGAGCTTGCTAACTCCTAGCCCAAATGCTGATTTGGAATGCTGATTGCAAAGTTTCATTTTACATCTAATCTAAAGTGGAAAAGAACCTTGGGTGGTGGTGGTGGTGGAAATGACATTCAGGTCCAGATACAGACAAACTGTATTATTAGATGGACTCATTTGTATTCCAAATCAGGTAATTATAATCAATTTGTTAACATCTTTAATTTCAGTAAAATTATCTAGTTAAAGCCTATAGCAGCAACAGAGTATGAACATTTTATTTTTTTAAATAAACTTAGAACTTACTTAAATCTTGAAATACCAGGAATGAAAGAAAGAAAAATCTCAGTTTTAGCTTTTATTACTTCCATCCACTAAATGCCATAATCCAAGAGTATTAAAATTCACAACATATAAGTAATTTGGAGACTATTAGTTTTCTGCTGCTTATAATGCAATTCTGTACAATAAAATGTCATTGGAAATAATTCAATTATATTAACAATAAATCACCGAGCATACTTTCTAAGTTTAAGGATAATTTTTTTAAAAAAAATATTAGTTATATTGGGAAATGTAGTAGTCACAACAAATAACTATATGCAGCTGGCTAGAGATTTGCCACAGTGGGAATATTAAACAGTGGGAATGAGGCATAGCTCGAAACACTTCATTCATGTCATTTGTGGATTTTATACATGCACTGATATTCTAAAATAATAGTTTGGGTTTTTCAGCACTGGATATAAAGACATCAGGTTGTCCTCTATGAATATTTGTTCAGTGACTGTTCTAAATTACAACAATGCTGAACTAATGACTTATGACCCATGGTAAAGTTACAGTTGTTGCAGCATCCTGTGTCATGTGAAAAAAATTGGTGTTCGTAGCCTGCCAGCATTTACACTAGGCTAGAAATTAGGAGACTGTGAATTATAGTTTTCAAACTATAATTCCAGTTGGACGACACTAGGCCAATCACTGCCTTTTAGCTGAAAGAATAAGGCAAGGGAAAGCCACTTCTGTAAATCTTGCCAAGAAAACTTCAGGGGTTTGCAGAAGCAGTTGGCAGGAATCAATACTGATTCAAAAGCACACACTATATGGACAAAGAAAAAAGAGTAAATGTTGTTGAATGATTTTTGATTCATATGTCCAGATTTTAATAATCAAAATTATCTAAAGTAAGGAATAATGTAACAAATAAATATCAATATAAATACTGGAGGCTTCATGAAGTTATGATGTTTTGACCATTAAATTACTATCACTATCTCCCTAGAGGTACTTTTACATTAATCAACATTATTTTACATTATAGAACTCTGTAAAATTATACTGTCAACTGCTCTGTTGACAAGAAATGGTGTGGCTAACATTGCTTCATCTTAAATAATTCCAAGATCTTTGTAAATCTGAAGCTCTCCATTCAATAAAGGCAAGAAGACGGAAAGCAGTATTACATAAATCGTATAGAAATCTTCCCAGAAGCAATGATTTAAGCAAAACTAAATAAAATAAAGTGCTTATGCTGTATGGGTGTACATATATGTAGAGGTGTTACTTACTGTACGTTATGGTTTATCCTGTGCATCATTCTAGGCATATATACATTAAAGAATATAGATCCATACAGTGGTGGGATTCAAGTAATTTAACAACCGGTTCTCTGCCCTAATGATTTCTTTCAATAACCAGTTTGCCAAACTGCTCAGAAAGTTAACAACCGGTTCTCCCGAAGTGGTGCGGACTGGCTAAATCCCACCACTAGATCCATGTATTTCTCTGTTAATTAACCAGGATAAATTACCCTGTGAAGCTTTTGTCTGAAGTGTCCATAAGACCTGAGATTTTGGTCAAAATAACTATAATAAAGGCAATCTTCCTCCTTTGTGTATATCCATGGACTGTCATGTTCTAAAGACAGAGCTTTCATGGCAACCTTAGAATGCTATTTTAACCATTTGTCCCCTTTTGACCACACTCCCAAATGCCTTTGACTTTTATATGTACCTTGATTCTCTACATGGTGGAGATGAATCATGATTTTCAGTGAGCAGTTAACTAAGAAAACCCTGTGTTCCCATTTATCTATTAGTAAGGGCGTGGTAATATTTTTAGGAATGTAAACAAATCTTCTACACATTTTTTTCTAAATGGGAGGGAAACCTACGGATGTGTATTGGTCAGGCTTCAAGCCTAACTTTAGTAGTAAAGCACTGATAGCTAGCTGTTTAAAACTTCTCAACTTGATTTGGCAGAAAATTAATAGACATGGCTCAACTAGATTAGAATCTTTATTGCAGACTAGAATTAAGCTTCACAAACTGCCATTGATTATCTACTGCAGTGAAAAGATATCAGGGATGTTTACATTCCCTCAGTGTTTGAAAACCTAACCCGCTCTCCAAATTAATGAATACTTGAAATATTGGTTGGAAGCCTTGTCTATGATTATGATAGTTTACATAACAGCCACTTCCAGTCTGACTCCCACATTGCCAGACTCAACTCATCATGGCATCTTTTGTATTGTCCCACACAGGAAGATTTTATCCCTATTTTCAATAAAAGCAAAAGCAATGAATGCTGGAATGTGAAAATAGTATCACTTGACCTATACTGAGAAGGTTGTCTCCTCACCAAAGAATGATTGCTTCTTTCTTCATCTCTAACTGGTTTATGCTGCTGACACCCTGTTATACAGTAGACCCATTTAAAAAAAATAAACAACCCTCTCCTGCTATTTTTGATTCTGTCTGAATCTTCCTAAGAAGCATAAAAAAGTTATTTGCTTTTTCTGAAGTGAGAAAGAAAAATAATTCCTTACCACAAATAATATGTAGTTTATTTATGATGAAGTCTTTTTTTTTTTTTACAATTCAGCACCTGGTTTAATAATATTCACTAAAAATGTTTTCTACTACTATAAATGTAATCCAATTGAACTATTTATTTTCAAAGAAACAGCTGCTCTTTGATTAATTAGGGAATCTTTTAAATCAATCAACTCTTTTTAAATATATTTTTTAAAAATTTGATTCCTAGACTAATAATGTCATCTATTAAAAATCCTGAAGTGACAGTGAGACTACCTTTTCAGTTTGAAGAGTGGATTTTGAAAAAAAAAACTTTCAACTTGCACAGGAGATAGAACCAAACAGGAAATAGTACAAGTGATTGCATTGAAATGAGATATTCAAACTCCCTCTTCTTCACAACGATTTGACAGAAAAGTGAATTCGCAATTGGTACCATTTACACTTTTCAATATAATTTGTCATGAGTCAGAGGTATAACTTTTTCTGCCTCATCTATTCTGTGAAAGGTAAAATGAATGTTACTGCTTTGACCTTTTTTAACATTCTATAATTTGATTCATTTGCCATTCCCATCTTCTCCTGTTTACAGTTTCCACAACTTGGAACTGGAATGGACAGTCAGTCAAAACAGAATACTGAAAAGGTCAATCCAGTACCACTCACTGCATATTTTCTTAGAATGCATGGGGTATTTAAGTCTGTAATCTTGATTTGTTGACATATTGCCATATGATCAAGGGAAGAAAATGCTAGACATGATAGATTTCTTTTTATCACAACTATTTGTATGGGTGAGTGGGGGGAGGAAGCATCCTTGTCCAGTGCCCATAGGAATACTTCATACTTTTTTTTTGTTCATTCTGTTTTTGAAGTTCCTCTTTTGGAACAGAGAGGGAAAAAAACATGCTTTGTTACACTGATGTATGCTGTTCTAAAATGACAGTGAAAACCAGGCAGAATTTGGACAAAACTAGTCCTTCATGATGAAGTAATGAACAAAAAAATAGATTTTAGAGCAGTGTTTCTCAACCTTGGCTACTGGAAGATGTGTGGACTTCAACTCCCATAATTCCCCAGCCAACAGAGCTGGCTGGGGAATTCTGGGAGTTATTATTATTATTATTATTATTTATTGCATTTATATGCTGCCCTTCTCCCGAAGGACTCAGGGCGGCTCACACAACCAGAAATACAAAAATACATTTAAAAAGTGCGAAATATTATATCATAAATGCAATACTAAAAATAAAAGCCCAGCAATATAAAATTAAAAATTAAAATAACAATTTAA
>JANHFM010005810.1:0-10875 GCA_032468115.1 Grayia smithii | reverse complement strand
CTATTCTATTCTATTCTATTCTATTCTATTCTATTCTATTCTATTCTATTCTATTCTATTCTATTCTATTCTATCTAAAATGTTTCAGTTTATAAAAATGAGACAGAATAACAGAGTTGTAAGGGACCTTGGAGGTCTTCTAGTCCAACCACCTGTTTAGACAGGAAACCATATATCATTTCATACAAATGTTATCTAATCTCTTCTTAAAAACCTCCACTGTTGGAGAATCCACTTTGGGAGGCAGATCTAACTTCTAACAGATATGTCATGTGTACATGTTCAGGGATGAGCTATGATCCTTGCAGAGTTTAGATTAGGTTTAAGAACATAACTTAAAACATAATGAATCTTACTGTATATATTATGGCAAACGCTATGGATCAGGCTGATTGAAGCATAATTTATTAATTTCCTGAACTGGTATTGACAAAAAGAAGGGTTGCATTTTCATATATAAAAGTGTGAAGTGATTCTTCTTCATGAATATGAATAGTTAGTAAATATCTGAATTATTATGAAGTTAAGATATGGTTATTCATGTTTTCCAATGTATGAGAAATAGCTCTCTTTACACATAATACAATAATGTGTATCAGTAGTGTTTTGCAGGGGATGGTTTCTTTTGGTTTGCTTTTTTATAAAGCCACATTTCTCAGTTTGTAAGGGCAAGCCAGGTCTTATAAAATGTGCCTGATCTTAGTGGGAAAGTAATACTGGCAACCTTATCACAGAAGGTTAATCCTTTTGGTCAGTATCTTCTTATTTTCACAATCTGTGTTTGTGGGATTGTTTTCATCCGATTTTCAAAGCAGCCTGCAGGGAATTTTTGCCTCTCAACTTCTGGGTTCAATTATTTTCAATTACCTATTCCCATATATTAAAGGCTCTCTACTGAAGCCTACAGCCATGATACAGCCTTTTGTGAAAAATTATGATTTCAAAAATAAATAAATAAATACATGTCATTAGGCTATGTTTCATAACATAGACATTTTGATAGAAACAAAGAGAATGACAACTTCACAGCAAGCTGGTTTCTTTTCATAACACTTCATTTTTTTTAACAAGTCCCCAGACAATAACAAGTATGCCCTGTAAATGTGGATGGAAGGGACTGTTTGGCAAGAGGAATGGAGGAGGGGCAGATGGCATAGTGATCTAACACGGCATGATTTAGTATTATATTTCAAAATATTAGTATTTTGAAATACGCTTATGTCAAGAGGATCAAAGGTAGAGGATTTTGAGGCTGAAATGGAAAGGAAACAGAGGGATTTTTGTTGTTGTTTATCTTTGTATTTTCCTAACCATGTCAAACTTCTTGTGTCTCACCCCAAACTCTTTTATTTTGCTTAGGTTTTCCCTTTGTTTATTTCTTTTTAAGAGAAGCAGAAATTCCTGACAAAAGAAATGTGTTTGATCACGTACAAGCATGTAACAGCTCAACCCTAAATGAAATATCAAAAACTGAAAGTCTGACAGATGCAGAAAACTAAGAAGATAGTTTAAACAAAATTGGTTGACATCTTGTCTTTCATAATGACTTGAGAAGAAGGAATAGAAAAAATAAAATCCTTCCCACTCTCTAACTACCTAACTGATGAATTTTCCTCAAGATCAAAATTCAGGCATGTTTTCACAGGTAACAGGATCTCAATGCAAAATGTTTTAATCTAATCATTTAGTGTTATAATGCCATTATTTAGAATTTCAAAACCTACTGTCAATTTGCAAAGCTTTCAAGTTGCCATGAAAAGGAGGGGGGATGGTGGGTAACGGACACCACATTCCACAGATTACTGTAAACCACAATCAGTAGAAGAGTTTTGGACTTCACAGCCAGCCAAACTAGTTAATAGGAGAATGTGATTTATGACATGGCCAGGGAGGAGGGGAGAGACAGGGTCATGGGGGAGTGTAAATCTGTGTAAGGTCAGTACTGGCTACACCCGAAGCTTTGCCAAGATGGTGCTCCTAATAAAGAATTGTTTTCCTTTTGAAGTTAATTAGGGCATCTTTCGGAAACTTCACACCTACTCTGTGTTAATCTTGTTGTCTGGATAACAAAAGGTAGATATTCTTTGGGGTGCTATACTGTATCTGTGATATAGCTTGTACCTGTACCAAACTACAGTGTCAGAGAAATGACATATGAGTGTGGTGAGGTCTGACACACTTATGTAAAGTATGTTATTTGTGGGATCACATTACCCAAGATTCTTCATTTTACATCATTTTACATTCTCTGCCCTACCCCTTGTTTACCCCCTTAGATGCTGATGTCTATTTTGTTAGCAAAATTTGTATTCCAATGTCTTGTTTGTTTTTAATATGAAAATAAACTTTTTATTCTTTTGCTGCATAATATAAAATAAATCTAGAAAGAAAGGTGTGACAGCAAAGAAAAGAAATTCAAGCTGCCCATTATTGTTATTAGTTTGAAATTGTCAATTTATACACTCCTTTTCATATATTTAGCTGCATATATTTAAGCTTAAACATAGCTATAGATTGAGTTAGACACATAGTTAGACATGGGAGTAAACTATGTCTGCTTTTTAGGTGACAAAATCCTTAGGGGGAAAACACAGTTTCTCTTTTTATTGCAATAAATTAAAATTTAGCTTCTTATATGTCTGGCTTTTAAATCCCATAAAAGTCTTTGTTCTCCTTGCAATAGATCTCAACAAGACCTTTTCCAGCAGTGTTCAATTTAGTAGAATTCACCACTGAAAAGCAAAGAGCCACTTCATCAATCAATTCTCATTTGACATGACATACCAGTAATTTAAAATATACAGCACCAAAATCTCTATGCACAGACTTTATTTGGAAACTGAATCCTTGCTGGCTTTCACATAGGACCAAATTGTGCATGGTTCAGAGCTGCATCAAAACCAAATTTCATGCAGCTATATGTGCATATATCTAAATTGCAGACATCCACCCCACACACAAGGATACATTTTTTGGCTCAATGGGTTCAACTGCATAGAAGACAAAGCCGGTCATCACTACAGTTTTAGTAACACATGTTCCTAACAGCAATGACTGTAAGGAACATGTGTTACTAAAGTAAACACAACCCAGAAATTCTCAGTAATATGCACAACTACAATGCCCCAATGAGATAAAAAATTAAGCATAGAATTAGAAGGAATATTTTTATAAGACTGATCCTGGATATAGTCTGATGCCAGGAATGTATAAAAACTGCTATTGGTCTTCTTTTTTACATGTGAATGAGCATCTGTAAAAAGTTGACTCCATCATGGTTCAAACCATCGCTATGATTTCAGAAGCTTCCAAAAAAAAACCCTTTTTCTTTCATTTCTGCAACTCATATTAGATATATAATGGGAAAATGTTTTTATATTTTGTATACTTCCTCCAAATATCATATTTCCTTGAATATGATAAATGTTGATTGGCAAATTCTTCATAGGATGTGTACTGACTGTTCAAGAGGAGTGAATTTTCAATACATACAAATGAAAAATAATTTAGAACAAAAAAATTGCATCTAAGAACTATTGCAAATGATTTTGTTCTTTAAAAATAATTTAATGTGTTTTAAGTGTGTCTTGGGCTAAGTGCAAGCTCTCATTCCACACTCATGTTAACAACCAGAAAATTGGTCAGCACTTCCATTCATTCAGAAATGTTTAACTGGATTCAGATGAAACACCATTGTCTCCCACAGCAATCTTTTCCATTACTAAATAGATCTTTCTATCAATAGTTTTTTTCCTGGTGCCCAAACAAAATCTACTTTCTTATAATTTAATTTCTTATCTTGAATTTTGAATTTTAGGACAATACTGAGTAATTCTAATAATAATAAACACTTATAATAATTTGTTTCTTATCTTGAATTTTAGGAAAACACTAATTCTACCCTGTCTTCTATATCACATTAGTTCACATACTGGAAGACACCTATCATATTTCCTAGCAGTCTTCTCTTCTATCAGCTAAATATATTCAATGTTTGCAACTAGTCCTTATTTTCCCCCTTACAGGCCCTTTATCATCTTAATTAATCTCATATATGCATGTGTCAATATGTTAATGTCTGCCCTAAAATGAACTGTAGCTTGATCAATGCAAAATAAAGAGGACTTATAGTGATTCATCTTAATTATGACACTGTATGTCTGTTGAATTTACTCAAGGGTAAATTCTCCCATAGTCAAAAGGATCTTTTCCTTTTTTGACCTCTCTTAGACTAATTACAAGTGCATACTAATACATGTTTTCACTCTCAGAATAAAGCCTAATATAAACTACTATTAGAAATGTGAAAGCCTTCCTGTTTTAGACCTGAGTGTTTGTATCCAATATCTGAAAGGAGGAGATTTTCTATATACTGTATCATCTGAGATAATGGGTTCATCTTCATTGGATGCTTAAATTGGAATGTAAACATCATGTTCTTTTCCAACTTGCCTATGGTACAATTGTATGAAATAAGTATAGAATTATGAGATTAAAACAAAGCAATCCTAACTAATAAATCTAATGTAATGATAGTATATTATTATACTATTGCTTTCCATACATCAATAGCTACTTCTGTATTTAGAACTTTATATAATCTTTTTAGATAAGCAGAAAAATGATTAATGCATTTGAAGATTGAATAAAATCTGGCTACCGTTCTTTCTTGTTTTTCCTTTACAAAGCTGAACATGTGCAGCCTATGAAAGGGGAATTTTTTTTCTTGAGAAATAGTATATTGAAAGTGAATATGTTTTTAAGAATATTAAATAAACTAATAAAAGAGGAAGCATCATTTGACTGTATGCTCTTGACAGAGATGAGACTGAAATGTTTGACAGTGTTCTTGGGAGGGGTAGGAACATGCTTTCATTTAAAATTAATGAAAGCAGAATATATGTGATAGTAAAAAAAAGCTGGTTGTAAGGAGGAAAAAATATTTCTGGATTGCATTTAATTTCTACATTGCTTCTTAGAAGCATTATCAATATGTTCCATATCAGTTAGAAGCCACCTAAGTTAAGGACTGTGTTGAAGCACATGATTCAGCAGAACTTGGGGATTGTTTTTACTTTATATGATAAAATTAAATTCTGTAGCCATTATTCCAAGCTCTTTACATAGTTAATGGACCTGTAAGGAATCAGTTGTGATCTGCATTAATATGATGTTTTACAGATTCATAGGGTTGAGTTGTTTCTACTTATTTAAATCATTGACAGAAACATCTGTGCAAGCCATAGCTATGTAAACATTCCATCTACAGAAAGTGACCTTTTTCTTCCATCATGTCCATAGCCTCTAATGAAATAACTGTTACATATCTGACTCAGCTTGCTGAAGTTGTAATGATAATTTGTACAATGGACAATTAATGCAAATACATTGTACTCTTCCAAGGTTGGTACACAATTTGGAGTTCCTGGACTCACTTCTCTGTGATTGACAAACAGGTAGTAGCTTTGGTTAGTGGGGCTTTCTCATGCACCAACTGTACCACTTCCTGGATGGGAGGCTCTACTATCTTCACATCCTACTAATTTCCCAGTTGGACCGTTAAGATAAGTATATATGTGCTGCCATTCTAAGTACAGAATGCAGTAGCATGTGCAATTTGGGGTGCTCCTTGATATGCCAATGTAACTCCTCTGCTTCATGAACTGCATTAGTTTCCAGTTCCAATTACAATGACAACATAGCATGGTTTAAATCCTTTCTCTAAACTAGAGTACCAAAATAGTGCTAGAGAAATGTGCCTTTTTGTCACAGTGCCCGCCTAGAGTTCTGTCTAAGATCTGAATGAGACTGATGCCATTAGCCCTCAGAAAGTCTTGAAGACCTGTATTTTTCCTCAGGTGTTGAAGCCAGGTTGTTAGTAAAGCCTATCACCTCTGTTTAGATTGGCTAACAGTTTTAGGGATCTTCGCTTTGTTGTAAAGTTTTTATTAATTTCTAGCCTGTTTTTATCTTTGTATTGTAAACCTCCCAGAGTCATAGGATTGGGACCATGGCTATGTAAATTGGATGGATAGACGTATGAATATTTGTGTGTGTAATTTTGTGTGTGTGTGTATGTGTTCTGTTCCAAATATATTAGGCATTTCTCATCTAGGTATCATATAGAAAAAAATAATCTGGTACTAAAGAAATAAATGCTTTTTATTTTTTATCTTTTGAGTCTATAATTGCAAGTTCTGGGAAAAAACAAGTGCTAAATTACTTTTTTTTTTCCCCCCAACCTATAAGTAATCGCTTTTTCATTTAAATCAATAGCTAGAGACAGCTGCAAGCACCTTGTGCCCAAAAAAATTGTATTCAGTATTATAGATAATAAATGTGTATTTTTTCCACTTCAGAGCTTGGTTTAGAACCATCTATCAATATACATGGGCCAATGTTATTGCCTGAAAAAAATGGAATGACTTCAGTAGAGGAGAGTTTTGTTTGTACATTTAGCTGTCATGGTGTTTTTATTTTATTTTCTGGCAGGCATTTTGTGCTTAAAACGTATGCATATTCTGTAGTTCTGGTTAAAAGTTCTATTAGGAAATTTATGGTGACCCTGCTTGCAACTAAAACCATAGGACTCTGTTACATAGCATAATGTTCCCAGGGTCAGTTGCTCAGAAAATCTGTGCAGAGGACTCTGATTATGATGAGTCTCAGACCACTCAATTCAAGGAAAACTGTCAACAATTCTTTTAGTATCTTCACAGTCTCAAATTACAGTTCTCTCATTAACTGATAGCATACATCCAGAAGATGACCCTGCCCTAGCTTTTGCAATTTCTCATCCATGTAGCAGTCTGATATTTGGCAAAGGTCATAAGCTTATTTGCCTTCTGACACAGTAACAGACAAGGGCATAGTTGAAAAGA
Source organism: Grayia smithii (assembly GCA_032468115.1). Taxonomy (NCBI): domain Eukaryota; kingdom Metazoa; phylum Chordata; class Lepidosauria; order Squamata; family Grayiidae; genus Grayia; species Grayia smithii. The sequence goes on along the minus strand of JANHFM010005810.1, from coordinate 3,994 downwards.
TCTCATGACCTTGTCAGCCTGCTTAACCTTTGGTTCTCTTGTGGATCTTATTTGGAACTCTCCAAGGTTCTGACAATGTTTTATTTAGATCTACTTATGCATTTTTCATTCATTTCAAGAGAGAGAGTGTGAGTGAGTTTGCCAGGAGTCAAATGACTCCAAGCACAATCAATCAATCAATCAATCAATCAATCAATTTTTAAACTACTCCAAGATATTCAGTCAAGTTAGCATGCACAGTGCGCATATGTGCACGTGTGCGCGCGCGCACACACACACAGATTACAAATATGCAGACAAACTGAGAAACAAGCCAGCTGTTTAACTTGGGTTGTATCTGTGTTACTACATTGATGTTTCTCTATCCTATATTTGGTACTATTTTAACATATTCTGCCAGTTTCCAATGTCTTAAAATTGCCATCTGAACTATACAGGTCTCTGTCCCTCAATTCTCCAACTTATTAATAGACTTAATTAATTTCCCTCATTCTCATATACACAGTAGGGATGATTCAGATTGGGTATTGAGTATCAGGATTACAAATAGAGGAGGATTCTTTGTGATGATTTAATTGTTAAATTAAATTGTTAAATTCAGTATTTAATTGTTTATTAAATTTATATGCTGCCCAACTCCCAGGGACTGTGAGCAGTTTACAAATTGTTAACAATACTAAAATATTGTTTTATTCTTTTATAATACAAAAATAACACAACCAAACCGAAAAAGAATCCAATATTTGAAGGAAATTAATTTATCCTGCAGAAATTCTCTCAATGTTGTAGTGTTATGTCTCAAGTCAGAAATATATACAAGAGAATGTTGTCCATTTGTGAAAATATTAAACATACCTTATATTTTTTTTAAAAAAGACTGAAGACTAGAAAAATGAGACTGATAAAAACAGTAAGGGGTGCAATCTGATTTATGAATAAAGGGAAAAAACATATGTATGGCATGTCTCAGAATTTTAGATTCAGTCTGCAGTCATCAAAGCCCTTGGGATTGCAAATCTAGCACTGATTGATAACATTGTAAAGCAGCTAGATCTTTTTCCCAGATGCAGCCCTGGAAAAAGTCATAGCTGTTTTACGATCTATGTCCAAAGTGCTTTGATGACTGAAAAAATGGTTGACTAATATACATAGTGACTTTTATTTTAAGGATCCTAAGAAAATATAAAAATAATACGAATGTGATCCACTCTCCACCATCCTGTTCCTTGTACCAGGACTTGCTACTTGAGATCCTTTTAACTGACTATTCAGCATTAGCTGAATTTTCATCAAACCCAGGATAGCCTAAGCTTTGAATGGGATTTTGAGTGGGATGTTCACCTTCTAGGAAGCCCAGTTTAATTATAAAAGTAGTGGGTTTCTTGAGATAGGTTAATAGAATAGAATAATTTTAAAAGAAGAACAGTTAAATCTTCTATGCCATTGGAAACTGCACATTGCAGTTTGATGGCACATTCTCATTAAACATCAAGGCTACATTCTATTAAACTGTAGATACACTGAACTCCTAATAGGGATATATGACTCATAACACATAAAAACCTATATTTTAATCAAAATCAGGCATTGGAACTATTCAGCATACAAAATATGAATATGTTCCATCATATAACTTTTAGTATGAATGCAGATCAATATTATATACAATATAAGATCTCTCTGTGTCAGAATTCAGTCATAGTTTTAGTCTGTAAAAAGCAATTAAGAAAATGCTTCTTATAATACAAAGTTAGCCTCCACTTTCAATAAATGAAAGGGACTATTATATATGCGCTGTAAAAGAAATTCTATATAAAGAAAAAAATTAGGGTCATTTCTGCCTAAAGCAGAATTTAAATTAGATTTTAAAGAGGCAAATAAAATAGAGACAGAATGTAATCTGCGGTAAAAATCAAACCTGTGGTAACCGTTTCCTTTTGAAGTTTCAGTATTATAATCATGATGAGTTTTGCAACTGAGAACAACAAGCAATTTTGCAGCAAATGACAAACCACATTCATATTATTTTTACATTTTCTTAGGATCATTAAAATAAAAGTCATTATGTACACTAGTCAACAATTTTCTTCTTGATAGTACAATATGACATTATGACATTATGTCTAATATGACATAATGATTGAAGTAAGTTAATTAATGCTATGGAGGATAAGATGTTATAAACCTGATTACAAAATGGCTCTTATTTAAAAATCATATATATTATAATTAAGTAGAATAAAAAATTAGCTAAGGAACACCGGAACTTTCCAAGATGAAGTTGAAGTTTAAACCTTTTTCAGGAGTTCCACACTTGGTATAATGAATGCACATGGTATTTTGATATAAAGACTTGCTTCCTTCTAGGTTAGTTATTCCATACTTTGAATAGTATTCTTAGTTGAGTACTGCTTTCAATAAGCTTCTTGCTGAGTCCTTGAACTATTTCATCTGTCCAGGTGTACATCTTTCCTTGTAAGTAAAATATTTCTTATTGTAAGAGGCAGAGTCCAGTAACCTGACAGGAGTTTCTTCTTTCCTCTTTGGGGTTTATGTTATTTTTATTGACTCAAGTCATTTAAACCAAGAGTTCAGCAAAGAAAGCATGGCTGCAGGATACAAAATGAAGCATCCTTTTGAATAATAAATACTGCCAGCTATCCCTATCAAGCTATATATAGCAATAGAACTTAGACTTATATATTGCTTCATAGTGCTTTTACAGCCCTCTCTAAGCTGTTTACAGAGTCAGCATATTGCCCTTAACAATTTGGGTCCTCATTTTACCCACCTCGGAAGGATGGAAGGCTGAGTCAACCTTGAGCCAGTGAGATTTGAACTGCCAAATTGCAGACAGCTGGCAGTCAGCAGAAGTAGCCTGCAGTACTGCATTCTAACCACTGCGCCACCTCGCATTTACTTCCAGTAAGGAAATGAACAAACTCCGCTATTTGATTTTAATAAGTAGCCCTCTCTTTGAAGAAGAACTGGCTTCAGAATTTGGGGTTACTCTGGATTTGGCTCTGCATCTTGATGACCAGATAACTACCATGGGCAAATTCCCCCACCCTCTTTTTTCCTAAGAAAACCCAACCCTGCCATGAGGTGTGTTTGTTTATTTGTGTCAGAAGCATCACAATTAAAATTAAAATAAAGTATGCTATATGACAGTGTTGGCAAACCTTTTTGGCACCGAGTGCCGAAACGGGAGTGCGCTTGTGTACACGCGTGCCGGAAACTGGAAGAGCAGCCGCCCAATGTGTATGCATGCGCTGGGCAGATGCTCTTCTGGTTTCCGGCACATGCATGTGCAATGGCCACCTGGTCTTCTGGTTTCTGGCACACATGCATGCGCAAAGACCAGCTGGCCAGTGCACATGCGCACAAAGACCAGCTGGTCGGTGCACATGCAGTTTCCGGCATGCGTGCTAGAAACTGGAAGACCAGGTGGCTGATGGGCATGTGCGCACTGGAAACCAGAAGAGCAGCCGCCCAGCACATGCATGTGTACCGGGCGATTTCTCTTCTGGTTTCCGGTGTTCCCGCGCACGTGAAGACCAGCTGGCTGGCCTGCCAGAACCCTGAAGAGCAACAGGCAACAGCTTGCATGCCCGGAGAGATGGTGCCATAGATTCACCATCACAGCTATAGACATAAAATTTAAAATATAAAATACAAGATCAAAATATATACAACCCTGATGACACATGGTTTACAGGGAGTGCTCAACCAATAACCATTCATAGTTACAATGGCGCTGAAAAATGTGACCTAAGTTTGGTCTTTGCACTTATGACTGTTGCAGCATCTCCATGGTCAAAGTGATCAAAATTCAAGTGCTCGGCAACCAGTTTGTATTTATGACAGATGCAGCATCCTAGGCTCAGGCAATCACAACCTTCCACCAAAGGCATTCCAATAATGTACACCGAGAGAGTATGCACCAAGACAAATTCCTTGTGTGTCCAATCACACTTGGCCAATAAAGAATTCT